>JASCZW010006577.1:0-87500 GCA_034211315.2 Aedes japonicus
TACGTTCTATAGAAATCTAAGCCTCGATGTTTTACTAAGACTAGGTATGCTAAATTTGATTAATCGGGTTATTAAAATTAATTTGGAAATTGTAGAAAAAGTATTTCTCTTCATTTCTTATTTTCATGCCATTTTTTCATTGATTTCGGGCATTCGTGCTTACATATTTCATCAAATTAACGATTTGAGCGGATTTCCCCCCCGGGGGCAGATTTCTGTAGTTAGCCTTAGAACTTGTACCGGGAGCAGTTGTATGCAAGCTGTATGGAGGAAAAGTAATTATCCTAAAACAATATAAAAATGTGACAAAGTCAATAGTTTTAATACATTTTCCGAATGGAAATTTCATTTTCTTTCGATTGTTATCATTAGTTTTTCTCTATAATGTACCAAAATCTTAGCCTTGATCGATTTGTAGTTAGCCTCAGTCGAACCTTACAACAGCATACAAGTTTCTGAGGCTAAATCGCGGCTAACTACAAACCGCTAGCGCACTGATCTATATCTGTTTGTGAATGAAAAGTCGGAACACCGCAAACTGCTTAGCGTCATCGGTAGAGTAAACGACCAATACTGTCAACATTGCGCGGGCATTGTTGAAACTCTTAAACACAAATTCTGCGAGTGTCCACAAGAAGCTGCCGTATCGCTATTTATTCAGCAAAGATGGACGACAATTCTCGGTGGATGGTAGAGGCTATCCTTTGACGAGCTTCTACGACCAATATTGAGAAATATTGCGTCATTGAGAAAATCTGAAATTCTGAAAACATTCATTAAATACATGAATTTTGCTATAGCAAATATGAGTAATCAAATAGATGTAGTTGAGCTAGAGTTCATTTTGATTCAAGTAGATTGAATTTTACACATGTGAAATATGCTATGTTATAATAAAATATAAATAAACGATATTTTACAAAAAAAAAAAAAAAATACAAATTGAAGCTCTTTTAATCGCAGTTTTTATTTACACATATTGTTTACATACTCAGATTTTTTTTACAGAAATCTATAAAAAAATTCTTCAAAATAATGCAAAAATTAAAAATGTCAGTATTTTAAAGGGTAATAGGTTTTAAATCCAATGAGTAAAACCGAAAACAAAAAATGTGGCTTTGACAGTCAAAAGGTGCGTTTAGTTGATGCGTTCGGTTAAATAAAAACATACAAATTTATAACCTCCATTTAAAATTACCCCGCATTTCAACTTGCCCCGGGGTACTTGTTTGGAAAGAATGCCGTTTCAAAAATGATGTATGGTGAATCTACATCGCATAACGTTGGAAAATCTGGCAATTTTGCGGTTAGTTTGTATTTATTGTTATTGATTACTGGAAAGACCTTATCATAAAGCTTCGTGATAGGCTCTAGTTGAATGCATGTAGTTTCAGAGCTAGAACTCAGGTTTAAGTTGTACAATATTATTTTTGAAAAGTTCTGAGAATCCATATATTTTATTTGATCAATAAATTTTGGAAGGGTGTTTGAGAAAGGCCAACATCGAACTAATAGCAATCTTTTCAATTATTGTTTTTTTTTATCTTTATTAAAGTGGCTTTCAGCCTCCTGGGCTGGTTCACCACTTTTCAATTATTGTTGAATAATAAGCTTAAATGCCAAAAAAGAAAAAAAAAACGAGAGTTTGATGAACATCCCTCATTTCAATTGGAACATTTTATGTTGGTAATTTATCATTACTTTGGATCAATATTTCGTATTCGCTTACCGACTTGGAAATTAAATACAAAAGACGTGGCAGTGAATTAAAAATTCTAGAACAGTGGGGCTGGCACAAAAGTCGTCGCTCGTCAGGAAAGAGAAGTACGTATGAATGCTCTGATAACGTTGAATCTACAGCTGATGAGTTTCTAAAGCGCGTTTTGGATCAATATTTCGTGTAAGTACAAATTATACAATACATATTGTTTTATAGTAAGATCTGAGAATCGGTTATTTCGGGCTGCAAAATGGTGAGTCGCAAAGGAGCGTGCGTCCCCGCAATATAGCTCTGGTCTCACAAGTTCCTACCTCATGCTTCCACGGGTCTATAGATGACAAATACCGCCAGCTAAGGGTTGCGTACTTAGCTGGAAGTGCAGCCTGGGCACTGTTGTCCTTCTGACTTCAGCTAGATTGAGGAGGTGCGTGTCGAGCGTCTGTCCAACAAAGAGTTGCGGCTCAAACATCGGCTGAGTAAGAAACGCTGTATCTCGTCAACTATACATTAGGTGGCAGTCGCAGATGTAGGCAGCGCGACCCGGGTAAGGAAGGTGCATGCTGAAATCTTACCCTACTACGAAAAATGGAAGTATTCTTTATACGGTATATAATTTCAGATCATCCATGGAGTTCCCAAGTATTGTATAGTAATCTTAAATTATTGTTTTCCTTCGTGACAATGATAATGCAGGTCTGTCTACAATTGCAGCATGACCACAACCAGCAGACATGCAGACAGTTCAGATATAATTTTTGTTATCATTTTGTGTTATAACATCCTTTCGTAATATTTTATGCTATTTCAGCTTCACATTTATGCGGTTTTAGCCCATACTACAGATTCTTCTATATTTTTTTTCCTTCTTTATCCAAACAAATTTAATGATTTAAAAACTAAAATTGTTTATGATCCTTCATTTTCTATTGCACAGTTATAAAGAATTATCCATAGGCCTAGTAGGATTCAAGAGTTATCGGATAATTCAAATTTTCTTCCTTTTTTCTCTTTCTTTTTTGTGTGGATTTGTTAAGTTTCCCTTTTTGGGCAGTAATCATAATCATATGAAATTTATTTCGGCTTACTGTTAGCTTCAATTTCCTTTGCCATTCTGCAGCCTACCCGGTGATAAACTTTCCTTCATTACATCAGTTTAGAAATTTTCGTCATTTCAGAGTTTATATCATCTTACTTCGCAGCAGAAGAGGCAAATAGCTGCATTTTGTTTTAATATGTATATTATTTAGTATCTCATAACATCGTATTATTTTCATTATATCAACACTGCATAGTTTTATGATCATAATAAAATTATTTAAAAAAAAAAAAAATAATAATAATTAATGAAATTTAATACTTCAAGGTTACAGGCAATTGATTCCAGATAGAACAGATATTTTATTGCATTGTATCTTGAGGTGTTTTTCTTTTAATGTAGATCATTGAATATAAACAAAATTATTGAATGCTCTTCAATATATTTTAATTTTTAATGTATAATCAAATGTTTAATGTTTTATTTTTTTGCAAAATCATCTTCACATTCCAGAGTAACGATCATCTGCCACTGATTGAGCTGTAAAGATGCAACAAGCTGCATATTATATGCCTATTAATACTGTTTTAATTATTTCATCATATTTTTTAAAAATACAGGATGACGAATTGCAGCTATGACATATAAATTAAATATTCTAGTATATTTCATTGCTCTGTTACATACAACTAGAATTGAATATTATGATTATATATATAAAATAAATACTGGGTTGGGAGGGAGCATCAAGGTATCATTCAAGCTGAAACTGGACGATGGTTTGATTGACTGCCTGAGTCTAGGAGGGAACAAATGGCATCATTTTCTATATCCTACCGATTCGATTATGATGCTGTGAATTCTACTCCAGCAGTTTCAGTGAGATTGACGCGCCCTTCTTAACAAGCCCTCCTGTATTCTAATTGTTGAATCGTATCGTTGGAAGAAGATGCTCAATTTCCCGTGGATTTCGCGTGAGCGTCTCTGCTTACGGGTCCACCCCTCCGTTTTTGGCCCTTCAGACAGCGATATTGTGAATTCAGATCGGTGTCCCATTTGATCTTGCTATTAAGAGCTGCATCCAAGCCAAGTGCATGAAGGGATGGTGGCTACCATACATACATACATACATACATACAATTTATCATTACTTTAATTAGACAATCTTCATTCATTATCGTTTCTTTTCATTTTTATATTGAGCTTGATTTGACTAAACATTCACACTTAAACTCGATTCATAGATTTTTAGATAAGCTATACTTAAAACTGCATAGAAACAACAAAACCAATCATATCAAACGTTGATATTTCAATGTAACAGATGACTGCTGTGTCCCACATACCCCTATGTTGTTGTCTGTTTGGTGTCATATGCCTTTGTTTATCGTAAATTGAATAATAACAATAATTTTAATGCATTGAAAATTTCCCAAGCATGTCCCATTCACGCTTTACGGAATGAATGCGTTTTTTCCGTTCCGCACAATTGATAACACCGTACGCCACCGTCTAACTGCATAGATACGCACATTTTACTAGCCTACATAATGCCCTCCTGGTGCAATCGAAGTTAGTACGTACTTGTCACTGCTACCGTAAACAGTAGATTGGAACATTAAAATGACTCAAATAACCTGGCCATTGTTTATTGCTATTTTGGTGGTTTCAACATCCTGTTCCAGCTCCGAGCATCAATCCTTCGAAAATCCACCTGAACCCGAAAGTGATCAATCGAGTGACTCTGCGCGTGCTGGACCCCTGGATATCAAACCACCATCGCGAACGACAGAGAAGCCAACTCCTAGTACTGAGCAGCCAGCGTCTGCACCGGGTATTTTCGGCGGTGGCAGTGAAAGTGGAGGAATAGGCCTTCCATCAGTTCCCGGTGGATCATCGTCCGGTAGTCAAGGTGTTCGTCCAGCCTTGATACTGGGAGCTTTTCAAGCGATCATCACTCCATTCGATCCCAGCATGTTGGGATCACTGATAGGTGCGTTGGGAGGTGGAGGAGCACCTTCACTGCCCAGTTTCCCTACTGGTAGTGGCAACCAGGGATGATGGTTAAGTGAAAGGGAATTAAATGTACTGCTAATTAGGATATTGCTTACTTACATTCTTCACAAAGTGGAAGTGGCTGAGTAAATTATTTCGAACATATTTACAGATTAGTTTCGGTGAAAATTGAGCGAATATGAGTTTAATGAGTGGTATTTAACTATTCATTTTACTTAAATTTACAGAACCATTTACTTGATATAAACTTCAGTGAATTAATGTTGAACGGTTCTCGGATTTCAGTGATATTCTAAAGCCGTCTATTTATATTACATCAGATAGAGTTATTTTAGGAATGATTAGGTCTTAGTTTTTGATTAGGAATTGAGCTCCATAATTATTTACGAATTGAGCTACTTACTAAGGATTACTGAAGATTAAAACCAAAACGGATTTGAAACAATGTATATCACGTTTAAATGATGACACCTGCATGCTTCGTGTTTACTCAGGTTGACAGGAGCCTCTACGTCAGTGGTCATTAAAGTGTGTCCCGCCAAGACATTGTTTGCGGCCCGCGGACGATTTTTGCAAGTGGGAACATTTATCAGCGAAGATCTCTTGAAATTTATACCGAAGTATTCAACGACCACACACTTTCTTTCAATCACTCCCTCCACCATGGATGAATTCACGGGTTTATCGGCTGCTTTTGACAGAATCAACGACGACATCTTCGTTGTAAAAATAAAAAGAAACCTAAAAATAAAAAGAAAGCTTTTTGCTTTTAAGGATCAGATCTCTCAAGTTTAGAATTAGTGACGAGGTGTTCGCTTCGTTTCGTTTAGCTACTCAATTTAATCAACTTTTTACGAAAATTGAGTAATTTTTCTGTGAGAAAAACAGGGACAGTAATACAAATGAAAGAAAGGGTGTTTTGAGAGTGTACATCCGCAACCACAATCTTCATTCAAGCGCTTACACACACATATTACTGGTCGTTTGTGAAGAGAAACGAACGAGAGCGCTTATGCACACATGCCCACATGTGTTATGAATGTATTGATTCTAGCATTGCGTTGTTCACAAGTCCTCGGTCTTCATCATTCCATTCATCGTCGTGTCGTGATTTTGCTCTGACGCGCACACGTTTGGTGGCTACCGTTCAGTGAAAACATGGCTACAAATGATTCGTAGAAAAGAAAAATCACAGATGAGAAGCGTGTGTTCCAGAATCAATGGACAAAACATTATTTTTTCACTTCAGTGAAGGATAAGCCGGTTTATTTAATTTGCAATGAGAGCGTATCAGTGATAAACGAGTTTAACATAAAACGGCATTACGACAAGTTACGTCATTTCCCAGAAAATTGCTCGCGCAGGGAAGCCATTTGTGGAAGGTGAATTTATCAAAGAGTGTTTCGTATCTGTAGCAGATATTTTGTGCCCACAACAAACGAAAGTTTTCGAGAAAATCAGTCTTTCAGCTCCAACCGTTACGCGGAGAATTGAAGACCTTGGCGAAGAATATGAAAAGTATTTGAAAGTAAAAGCCGAGCAATTCGTTTACTACTCAATAGCGTTCGACGGCAATTTTCATTCGTGGCATTGATGATGCATTCAACATCACCGAAGAGCTGGCGTCTCTTTTTCCTATGAAATGTACCACGAAAGGGCTCGACATTTTTGAGGCTTGTGATTCAACCCTGGGCAGAATTGGTTTGAAGCGAAATAATCTTTCAGGTAAATCGAGTTACAAAAACAATCTCAAATCATGAAATTGCATCTGTGTCGTTTCGAATCAATTCAGGTGTTGTGACCGATGGAGCTCCAGCGATAGTAGGAAAAAAATGGCGCAGCGGCTCATCTCTGGAAAAAGGCTCAATTGGTAGGCAACGACGATTTCTTCCTGTTGAAAACCTGTGCGCCTTCTCCATGTTGAAAACCTGTGCGCTAAAATTGTTATTTTCAAAAATGTTTTGAGTGATGTTATGAAAACTATTAATTTTATTCGGGCGCATGGATTGAATCATCGCGAGTTCAAGGAATTTTTAGTAGAAGTTGGAGCAGAGTATAGCGATGTGCCTTATTTTACCGATGTTATAACCACCTAAGCCGGGATAATGTTTTAAAAAGAGTTTTTGATTTGAAACATGAAATTGAACAATTCATGGAAATGAAAGGATAGGTGATTGATTTTTTTTGAAGACAAGAAGCGGATTTTGCATTTTTGACAGACATAACAACACATTTGAATGAATGGAACCTTAAGCTTCAGGGAAAACAAAATTTCGTTCATGAGCTGCTCCAACACGTAAGAGCTTTTGAAACTAAATTGCGTTTGTAGGAGATTCAATTAGGAAAACGAGATTTTTCTCATTTCCCTTCGATGCTAGACATGCTCGATTAAGGAAACCAAAAAGTAAAATTTGTAAAAATTGTAAAACAATAAAAATGATACGTGCAATAAACTGAAGCCATATATGAATTACCTTCAAAAAGCAAATTTTTATCATTTCTTCAATATATTCACACATCTTAGAGTTGAAAGGAAGATGCTAATTATCAACAGGAGACTTTGATTGAAATTTTATTAGCTAGCGAAAGGTATGAAAGAAATAGATAGATAGTTCCGTTAGAGTACGGCAGTATGGAAATGTGATTAGAAGTTGAAAATTGAGCCTAAGGGCCATATGGAAAGCACTACATATCGAAGTAGGCGCTGTTTTGCCATACCCTTCTAGGCAGAAGGGGCGAGGGGGAAGCGGGTGACTACCTCACCTCGACAGGCATAATCCTTAAATGCCTTTAGAAAATTCGCTGCGGCCTGCCATATCATTCGCAAAATGCTTCGTGGCCCTCAAAGTACCACTGCTCTACGTCCATCTATCGGTTTCGCGCCTAGTTTCACTCTTGCTGTCACCTGGTCATCAATCCCGCTTTCAGAATTTTTCGTATTCCTGTGTTTTCTTTTCTCTTATGGAATTTGAAATTTGCTAGCATTATGCCGATCCCAGTTAATAACATAATCCAAGTTAATAAATTTGAACCATTGAGCTTGTGTGCGATTCTAGTTGCAAGTTCAATTTCCTTTTAATAAGAAATAAAGAAGCAATTACGACGCACACAACGTCTGGCATCATTGTTGAAGTAAAGTTAAAGAAAAATCCATATATTTGAAAAAAAAAAAACAAAACGTGGAACATTTTCTTCAGCATCTTAGCCATACCTCACTGCACTCAAATGAACTTTCCATTCCCAATGCCTCGACCGCCTTTCCTCCCTCTATCATCAAACAGCAAAGAATCGATAAAAGTTTCTGTCAACCAGTCGATACCTTGGTGAAGAAGTCAAAAAAGCTATACACTGTATTTTATGCTCCCGATAATCGCCTTTGACGGATTTTCACCCGGGAGCGATAAAACCTAGCCCCCAAACTACAGTCTGATGGCAACCTAAAGCTGAGACAGTAACACTTCTTAAGCGCTTTTTTTCTCGCTTTTCTACGTCCCCATTGGAACTTAGGACTGACTCTATTGACAGCTCCCCCATTCGGTATCATCCCAAAACATGCCATGAACGTTTCGAAAATCGAACCCACTCGTATGATATTTCATTGGAACAGCGTGTTTACCGACTGACGAAAAGAGGGTCCCAGTTGTAAGCTTATAAAATCGAAAATTCACAAGTCGTGTATTTATGAGCTCGCCATAAATAATAGTGCGCGGCAGCAGCCAAACACTACTGAACAGAAGAAGGATAAAGGTGCCTCAACAGTTTCAGTTTTGCACCAAATCCCACGTAGTAGATTCCACTTCGTAGCACCGGGACACCGACCAAAATGTGCCAATGAAGACGAAGACGGTGATAACGATGGCACACATGGTTGACGACGAGCTGCCATATTTCATGGTTGTGGGGTTCCAAAGATGGGTCAGCCCTTGGCTCAGCCGGTTAAGGCTCAGCTACGAAGCAACACCATGTTGGAGGTAGCTGGGTTCAATTGTCGGTTTGGTATAGGCTTTTTCAGAAATTGTTTGACTCCCTATGCTTCTTGCCATATTAATATCGTACTTAATGCAAATAGTACAGACATCGAAAGCTGTCAGTAAAAAATTGAGGTATTGCATCTTGAACACTAAGGTGAGAGCAGACAATAATCTAATTGTGATGAGAGATTAACATGAAAAGAAAAAAGAAGTGTTTTCAAAGATCAATCAAAGCTTGTGCTCTAAGTTGAATTTGACAGCACCTACGTTCCCAGCGTAACCAGCGTCAGATTAATCTTGGAACTGGGTACCGTTACACTCGGGTCGTTAACGATGCTTCTGCCAGACGACATGCAAGGATCGGTGTAAAATTGAAGTGCATGTTTTGAGGAGTTAATTTTGGGAATGGCAGTAGAAAGTAGCATGCTTAGGTTTTAAATGAGAAATGTATCGATGAAAAAAGTTTGCCGCCTAATGTGTAGAAAAGCGTTGATAATGGGTGTTACGATAAAAAATTGGTAAAACAAGAATTTTTGTATATTGAACAAATTCTTGATTAAAAAAATCAAATTGTGTTTCATTATGAAGTTCAATTACTCAAAATACAGAAAACAATATTTGACTAAAGCTCCGGTTGAACGATTCCGAATTTTCGGTCCTCCTGTACAGCCATCTCGTTCACTTTGTTCGCCGTAAAATGCCAATTTACCCAAACTGCTTATCGGTTCCAACAGGTTTTTGGGTCTTGTTTAGGTTCCGCTTGACGTTGACCCAATATTATATAATTGGGATGAAATCAGGTGTATTGAGAGGGTTTTTTTGGGCCTTCGATGGCCTTTAGTCTTTGCTTTAGGAAACTCCACTCGTTCGAGTAAATTTCGTGGTAGACGATGCCGGTAAAAATTGAAATGTCGATTATTTTAAATGATGGCTACAAATAGTCCGTTAAACTTTATTTTTTTTAGTGAACTTCGACAGTTTCATATGTATGAAAATGTCAACCCCATTTTACTTCCGATTTCCGTATTAAACTTGCGTCCAACCAGCTGTTTAAAGTTAAGCTTTAGACGGCTGCCTTGACGTAGGTTTTGTCGTTCATTACTACACAAACCAGCTTCATCGCATATTAGAGCAAGATCGAGAAAAAACAGAATGAACCACTTGCTAGCCGGATTTGTAAGGTGGATATGGAGTTTCTTCCACAAAGTCTCTACTTGAGACAAGGCTGAAATGTTGGGCTATGTCTGTGTATTTTTTGCATGAAAGTCCTGTATGCCATTCCGGTCATTTTACACTTGCTTTATTAGGTTCGTTCGACAAATTTGATAATTTAGTTCACGGTTCAGGTGGGTGTACAGTTCTGCCACCATTCCAAATGTTCGGCCGACAATGTTCATATCATCCGCAAAGCAAACAAATTGGCTGAATCTCATGAAAATATTTCCTAGGCTGTAATAGAACTAAATATTGCTTAAAATAGAATGTCAATTATAGTAATTAATTATTAACAGTTTAACCAGTGTGATTTGTTGGTTTATTAAATAATTTTATCTGGGTATAAATGGTATCATTAGCAGATGTTTGCAATATTAGAAGCTGTATTTCCCATAGGATTCTGTTCATACTTCTAAAGGCCAGTATCGACTTAAAAAGTAGAGCGGTTACAGAATTTTGTTCAATATTACCAAGCGAAATTTTGACAATTGATCTGCATGGAACAAAATGTCACCTTCACTTACGGAATAATCTAGCGGAACATTTTTTCGAAAGTAAAAATTACAGCTCCCATCAGTTTGCGTGGAAACTTTACAAATTTCAATTTTATTTTTCGTTCTTTTCAGGTCGATACTGCTGCAGAAATTTCTTTTCGATTCTTTTTTTTCCGTTTCAGTAAACGGAATTTAACATGGGTTTAGTATAGAAAAAGAAATTTCTTTTGAACACGATACCGACCTTAAGTAAAGACTGGACTCGGATAAAATGAGACACACAAAAATGATCACCAAAAATTTATTTTAAATCGGATACTTTTCAAATTTTCAGGGATTAAATAACTATATATTAGCTATGTTTTGAAATAATTTATTTATTGAATTTCCTCCCCCAAGTTGAATGCTCGTACATTTCTCTTAACACTACTCATGAGATCTTGGGCGAGGCTTTGTCCGTCTTTCTTACACAATTTCTCCCAGTTTTTCTTCAAAAATAGCGGAAAAACATTCAAAACCGATGAATTTGAATGTTTTTCCGCTATTCTTCAACTTCTACTTCATTATCGCCCAAAACTTTTCGATCGGACGATGGGACCAGAAGAGGAAGTGCACAAGCCGGATAGCACCGTACGATATCGGCCAAATGGCGATTCCGAACGAGCGAGGACTTACAAATCAACGCAAACGGACTACAAAGGTAGCCAAGAGACTCCGGATCAATCATTAAGGTTAAGGCAAACAATAAAACGAAAACATGTAGAAGGTGAAGCATTCAAGCAAAGTTCATTGAAGATGCTGCGTAGATCAACACGCAGGCGATAGACAAACGTTGACAAAGATTTTATTTATACATGAACAGATTGATGTGGGCATTCGATTTGAATGCAAAATTACTTATTATGGAATGTTTTTTTTGTTTGTTTCAATTTGTATTTAAATTATTGAATTAAAATCGTCGGTTCAAAACCGAATCGGAAACTTAAGAGCTAAGGAGTTGTATTATCTGCCCTATTCTGGGTATTCAGAGTTAACGGTGTGCTGTCAGTCACTCACCAACACAATCAAAACATTGTCGATCAATGCTAGGTGAGAACTTATTGAAACATAAATACGAATAAAGCGGAGCAAAAGCTTCAGTTACTGTTTAGACTTCAATCGGTGTGTTATGCATTTCTACCCATCCGAATAGTATTAGCGGACAGATTAGAGAAGAGACGCTTAGATAGTCTGCACCCTTCGAAGAGAGAAGCCCCCCCGCCCATTCACTGTCAGTATACGACCCCTCGTTCCACCGGGGTTGATTACCCGATATTTTCTATTGTTTCCGTACCACAGTCGGCACCACGGGGAGGAAGTGATAGGAGCTACAGGAAAGGAGGCTAAGGACCATTAAGTGGGATCTATTTTATGCATGCAGGCATGGAAAGTATCAATGGAAAGTATCAATGGTCGAAAACGCAGAGTGCTTTGGCCACGAGCAGACGTGTCTTTCTTTCCTGTCATATTTTTTCGCACGCAATATTAAGGAAAATTTAGATATTTGTATAATTATTAATTAAGTTCTGCGAGTTAAATAAACCGTATTGTGGCTGAAAATTTGGGAAAGTGAAGAAAGCGTGTGAAATAAAACCAATCAAAAATCAAATAAGAAGCGTGATTTCGGAAGACGGAATTCTGGATTGAGGATCCGGACATGTGTATGAACAGAGCTAGAATCGACGTTCTTTGGCATCAGCTTATGCTTATGTATTGGACTATTGGAAGAAATAGCAGTCGAGACTAAAGAAAAGAGAAGACCAGGTACAGCGGTGGATGTTGCAATGAAACAGCGTCCCATGCGTTGGGGATTATTGATAGATATCGAGATCATTCAGCTAAGTAACCTAACACAAAATCACCTTTTTTTAAATTTCTCTCTCTTTCACTCTTTGTCTCTGTCTCTGCAGTACCTCTTGTAAGCAGATGTAAAAAGCACTGCAAGGTACTCAACCTTAAATTTGTCATCCTTTTCGATATGCGCTCGGGAATATTGATAGTTCTGAGGGTTTTCTAAGATCAATGTGCGTGTGGCTTGGTGATAATCATCACATGATATGAATGAATGGAAAAGAGTGTGAGAATGATTGGAATTGGTGATTTAGAGACTCACTTCGCGTTACACGAGAGAAAGACTTGTCTACTAAGAAGGTAACTTCAGAGGTTTTTTTCTCCTGTGTAGTGGCGGACCTTGTATAGTCAAAACAATACATGAAAAAAAATATCTACTACCAGGTCCTGACATGGATCAATGAGATAGATGTTAACATTCACCTCATTGGGCTTGGATCGATTCCCTTATCCGCTTATAGTGTTGGCTGATTGCGTTATGCACAGGTTTCAAATCATTGCTAATTTGCACATGATATTAAGCGCGAAGATTTCTTTTGCCATTTAGGTGAGAGCACTTAAGAAGGCATTTGTGTTGAATGTATTGGGAACCTCGGTGCAAGCGATCGTAGTGTGCGCAGCTGGAAGTAAGACGTGAAAAATTTTCTCGTGTCATTTTTCCTCGCTTTATTTTTAATTTTATTTCAAGTTTTTATTAATTTGTGGTCTTCAAACGACTCTACAAGTGTAGAAAAGTGAAGACTTTCCTCAATGGACAAGACAACCGTTATGTTTATTTTTCTCCGGAGTGAATAAATTAGCTTCTTTGTTGTGTTTTTGGATATATTTTTGCTGATTCGGCTTGTGCTCCACTGCGAGGCTTCCGACGGTTGTGGGAACGAAACGTTATTTGACGCAAAACCAAAAGTCATACGGCTATGCGACAGAAGGGCTATGAATTAAGCAACTGATCTGAGAAGCAATCGGACCGATTTTAGATGATAATCGCAGTGGCTACGATTTGGGACGTCTTTGAAATCTGGGTGAGCTCTTACCTTTTATACCTTTGTATATCATTGCCAATTTCACTTATTACGTAGAGCTGAATTCATACACTGCATTAGCTACACTTATCATGTTGTCGAGTTAATTCGTTTGAAAATTTTGTTTTTAGAGCTGCGGCCGCTGATTTATTATTCTCGATTATTTTGATTCAAATTTTCACATTAGTAGTATTAACAGTGATAAACTATCAAGTTTAATAAAAGGTTAACTATTAGGTACATTTCCTTACAATCAACAATCAATAATTTTTGTAACCTGTTAACATTGTAGTCGACATTTAATTGCAATATTTGACAGTTGGTGAATTGTTTGGACGCTTTTAACTTTCAGTCGGCGCTCACTAATCTAAATCCAAACAGAAGTAGTGATGTGGGCGAGTGAGGTATGTGTGAGTGTGTGTGTGTGATTGGGGAGAGGAGGGAAACATATGATTTTGGGTCGGCGCTTTCTTCTTTCTTTTCAGAGAGCGAGTAATGGCGCTATAACCATAAGCCATAGGGAGCTAGGACTATAGTTAATGCTAAAGTCCCAACCGTTTGAAGATAAATGGAGCATCACTTAACCCTCTTAGACTAGATGCTCCCAACGACAATTTTTGAATACATTTTTGTTCTGTGCACCAAACAGGGCATTCTGTTCAACTATTCTCTCCGACTATTCATTTCCTTTTTCGTTTGATATCTACTGAAGGCTACGTGGGTTCCCCGTGTCTTCTTAAGGTAGATACCAAATCCTCCTTATCACCAACGGTTGCATGGACGTGGCCAGGTGAGCGATCGAGGAGTGTTTTCGTGGTGATTGTTGCGTGAAGAAACGTATCAGAAGCTGGTTTCGTTTCATGGTGGCATGCAATGTCTTCAACGAATTATTCCTCATCGTAGCTCCATCCACGAGGTGTGCAACCGTCAATGCTAATGCTAATGCTAATGCTAATGCAGGCATGGAAAGTATCAATGGTGACCAACCAAGGTCACATGTCACTAGGTTTGAATACGGTATAACAGCGATGAATAACGGAAATCGGTAAACTGCTGAAGTAGTGCTGAATCCTACTCATAACTTATTCGAATGTGTGGAGTTCGTTCAGCGACACATGATGTTATGAATGTGCACCAAATGGAATCCATGGCAGACATAGCGTGCATGTGCATTAGGATGGTTCAAATTCTAAATTTATCTCTATCCCTTCTAATCGACTCCAAAACAGATACTGATACTGCTCCCACAATTTGAGCTCATTTGATGGTGAGCTACGAGCTACACTGACATTTTTGGGTTTTCATGAGTATTATTATGGGATATACCAACGTTTTGTTGTCATCCTTTTCACTCTTTAGTGCAATATGGTAATGTTTGGAATCTGTGCTTAAGGAGTGTATCAAAAAGTAGTTAGCAAAATTCATATATTTATCATTTTAAAATAGCTTAAATTTTAAAATAGCTAAAAATTTTTTTAGTGTGTTCTACGGTAACATGTTTGTTTACATGTTAATCACAATTGTGCACTCGGTTGATTTCGGTACAGTGGATCGTTTTGATTGGATTGGGTTTCGAAGATGAGTCGAATTGCTCTGGACACGCGAAAATGTAATCAAAAAGTTTAGTGAGACCCTATCCGTAAAATATTTGCCCTGATCCGACAGGGTCCCAGCCAGCCCACCGGGACTTGAAAGTGGTTGAGTACATAAGGAAAACCCTCAGAAGGGGAATGAAATAGGCTCAAGAGAAGGCAATGTAAGCATCCTACCACAAGTTCAGATTAACGGTGATGAAATCGAGGTAGTAGAGGAATTTGTTTATCTGGGCTCATTGGTGACCGCCGATAACGACACCAGTAGAGAAATACAGAAGCGCATACTGGTTGGCAATAGTGCCTCCCTTGGACTCCGACGAACGCTAAGATCGAACAAAGTTCGCCAAACTACCAAATGGACATTGCTTGTGGAGGACTAACGCGCCCTTGGTGTCTTTGAAGGGAAGGTGTTGCGTACGATCTACGGTGAAGTGCTGATGGAAGACGGAACGAGGAGGAGGCGAATGAGCTTCGAATTGCATCAGTTGCTGCGAGAACCTTCCATCGTACAAATAGCTTAAATTGGTCGACTACGATGGGCTGAGTAAGAATGTCGGACGACAGCCCAGTTAAAATGATTCTCGAAAACAATCCGATGGGTACAAGTAGAAGAGGCGCGCAAGGAGCAAGGTGCATCGATCAAGTAGAAGGTGACTTGCGGATCCTCCGCAGTCAGCGAACCCGGTGAGGAACAGCCATGGATCGAATACAATGGAGACAACTTTTGTGTACAGCAGAGGCCACACCGGCCTTGGTCTTATTGGTAAGGTAAGTACCGGGATGATTCAGCGAATCAAAACTCAGAACTCCCTAAAAATGTTCATATAACAGAAGATGCGGAAAAAGTTCCTGGAGCAGCAAGCTCGGGCCAAAACAAAAGCGCGAAAACTGTGCAGCCGGATTCTGGAGATCAAATCGTCTACAATGTGCAGACTTCTTCAGTGTCTCGTACTAGTCGAGTTATTAGTACGCGACACTGAAGCAGTCTACACATTGTAGACGAAATACGCGTATCTGTCAAGATAAGCAAAGGAAGTTGGAATTAAATGGAAAATACTAATTTTTCTTCTAATTTATAGGTACAATTAATGTAAAGGTGTGCGAGGAAGAATGTTTGAAGAAGAAATTGTTGCCATAGAAAGCACAAGGTCTCTCGTCTCTTCTGGCCATATTTGGCTTCTGACCACAATGCCAAGCTGGTTCTACAGTGGTTGACAAACAATAATGTACAATTCGTGAAAAAGAACATCAACCCACCGAACTGTCCGGATCTTTGGCCAATTGAACTGCCAAGTGGCACTCAGGAGTTCCAGAAAAACTGGACAGTAGCCAAAAAGAAAGTAACAAAAGCAAATTGTGCAGAATTTAATGAAAAATGTTAAGCCCAAAGTGCAAGCGTTTGACTGAAACTAAGATTTTTATAAATATAAACATGAAATGCATCAATAAGTCGAGTATTATCGATACTGACGAAGTCAGCACATTGTTGACAAAATACGCGTATCTGTCAATACAAGTAATAATGTTAGATGGAATTTAATGGAAATTTCTAATCCCGAGTAACATTGCCAAAACAATCCAGCTTTATTAAGTTTTATTAAAATTTTATGAACGCCTCTGGAAATCAATTTGGTTTTATTGTGGTACCAAGAGGTGCCAATAGGTTTTATATTTTAGTCAGGTTTATGAGAACCTACACAGCTTTTTCATAACGATCTTGAAACCTTGTCTCCTAAAATTTCTTTTACTCCTATCAAAGGATTTATTTTGACTTTATGGACTCGTTAAATGCTATTTTGCCGTTTAAGGATAATGCCGTTTAAGGACTCAAATTATCTTATTATGGTCAGCTGAAAAAGCATTTTAAAACCATTTTGTCTTCAGTTAATGTATGAAACAGCCAATTGGCATTGAGGAAAGTCATCAAATGACCATATAGTTTTATAGTAGCCATTGCGAACATAAAGTGGCTTATTGGCAAACCTGTGATTTCTTCCAATCGCCACAATGAAATATAAGAGATCATTGAAAGGTGGACAAATAAATACAGCAAATATCAAATATAATGCAAATGAACTGTAGTTCGGAGACAAATTTCGGCATTTTTTTAGATAACCTGATCGAATTCCAACGATTTTCAGGAAATTCATTTTGTTTTTGTTGTTGTAAACTCGCATTATTCCGAGCCGCATTAACTTTCAGCTTTTATCGTGCCAATATTCACCATAAAATTAAATGCGGATATGATTTGGACCACGATACGCTTTAAAAAACACAATTTGTTTTGGATATTTTGCTATCAAACCATATTTCCCGCAACACTTGGATTTTTTTCCTAAATAATATTCACTGCTAAATGCACCAGAAGAGCAAAGAATCGAACAAAGCAGAACAACAAAAACCAACCATGATATCACAGTGAAGTTTGACAGCTGTGGCCATTTGTCCCTATGCTGGTTTTGATAGTAGCCAATAGGTTTTATGAAGGTTCTCAAGTGGTCATAATATCATTCACTAGAACATTTTCAAAATCTTTACACTGAATATTTATTTTCGTAAAGTCGCTTTCACGCGTTTCGTAAACATGGATTTTGTACATAGAACAAATGTCTCGTCTATTGTATGAAACATTCATATTGCTTTTTATCTGGTGAAATGCGATCATTACACCTTTTTGTAAAATGCACGAAATGAACTTTGTGATGACCAGCCAATCGCTGTTTCTCTTATACCGTACCCATGCATGATGGTGTTTCTGCTGGTATGGGCGGGAATAATTTATTGAACCAAAAATAAAATTTAAAGCGCTGTCGAGATCTATAGCTTCATGCTCATTAATCAAGTATCTTCTCACGAGTCAGCGTGGTCTAGTGAGATCAACCACGGACTCACAATCAGCACTTTCCAAATATTCGGGTTCGAACCCCATGTCAGAAATATTAAAGAAATGGACAACTCCACGTTGTTGCATTTTTTTGTCAATTACATTTTGAGTCGATAAAGTAGATCTGTCAGTCTTTCGTGCAACCACCAGAGAGACGTTTCTTTTTAATTTGTGACCAAATATTCGTAGCTCTTTGTATTATATTCGTACGATGTACGAATGTTCTTTCTGTGTCAACAAAAGCTTCGTGCTTTTGACAGTTGCACGTGTGCCATTAATTACGAATGCATCTTTATAAAAAGAACAAATCAGTTTCGTTGCAGAAAACAACGAATGGATTTGTGAGTATTACCTTCGATTTTGTAATATAAACTAGAATTAACTTTCAGTGTATGGTCTTATAAAGGTTTAATCAACTTGTTTTCACAACTGTCTATAGAGTGGGCCACTTTGTACACATTTCGGCTTTAAGGATTCATAGAGGAGGTGTTGGTGGACAAAACAGTTTTGAATGTAGTTTTATCAACAAAGCCGAGAGGAGTGCTATACGTCTGAAATAAAACTTAAATTGTCACTTAGGATCTCTCATCTTATTTTCTAGTTATCAAATGGTTTTTTTTCTCCTACAGATCGAAAACCGAAGTCAAAATATTTAATATATATTTATTTTTCACTCTCTTTTTTATTTGAATCAGCGTTTATAACTTCTTCTCGATACACTCTTTACGAGAAATGTTTCCTTCAAAAACTTTACAGAAGGTCATATTTTGAATTGGACATTAAGTTAATTAGTTTAATTAGTAAAGCTCTCTGACATTAACGATTTACAGTTGTCTTGGCAACACTGCTTGTTTCTTGTATGACAGAGTAGCCATAGTTTGTGACTCCAAGCATAGTACCAGACAACGTTACCCTCTAATGTTGCCTGTTTAGTAAATGACGGAACATTGTTCATGAGCATCATCTCACAAAATACTTAATATCTAATAATGAGCAATCGAAATGTTTCGGACAAAATTTAATATGCGAAAATTTATCGTAACCACAGATAGCAAACATTTTCATAAACTAAGAAACTTCCATGGAGCAGTGCAGTTAGAGCTCGCTACCAATTGAGATCAATTGTTCGAAGAAGTATTGGGATCCGGCTTAAAATTAATTAATTGGCGTGAAATCTGAATCGATACTTTGAACCACCCTAATGTGCATATATCCAATTTGAGCCATGGAATGCCGCCTAGGGGGAGTAGGCTTCTCCCATTCGACACTTCAGAATACTCAGTAGTTATGCTGAGAGTATGGATTTAAACGTTTTTATGGCCCTTCACATGGCATGCGGTTGTGGGTGGTTTTCGTGGGAAGGTTGAATAGTTGTGCAAAAGTTTAATCATACCTTCAGGGCCGAAGTTGATCTACCCTTTTTTTTTTCAATTGATTGCCCTTTGTTATTTTAATCCGAATGCGAATTGCCGGGTCTTTCGTTCAACACCGATTTATTACTTTCTCTTTGTCCACTTTATTTGCCGCAGAACGCCAGTTCGCCTTGAACTGTTTCTCGCTCACAACAGCGAGTCTTCTTAAGGTTCCGCATGACGATGGCCCAATATTGTTCGATTGGGCGGGGCTCTGGCGTGTTTGGAGGGTTCTTGTCCTTGGGCAACACTTGAACGTTGTTGACAGCATATCACTCCAATCCGGCCAAAATAGAACGAAACAATTGTGTCGCTTCAGGAAAGGCAGTAGACGTTTTTGTAGGCACTCGCTCAGAAAAATTTCCTGGTTGACGGTTCCGGTTGCAATGTAAACGTTGCTCTTCAAGCCACATGTACAGATGGCCTGCCACACCAGATATTTCTTCGCGAACTTTGACAGTTTAATGCGCTTGAAAATATCTGCCACCTTTCTTCTTTTGGTTGCCGTATAAAATTCCTGTCCAAGAAGCTGTTTAAAGTCTGCCTTGACGTAAGTTTCATCGTCCTGCAGCATGCAATCAAACTTCGTCAGCATCGTCGTGTACAACTTTTGCGATCGTGCTTTGGCCGACGTGTATTGTTTATCGTCGCGTTTTGGAGTTACCACTTTCTTATAAGTCGACAGTCCAGTTCGTGGTTAAGCTCTATCCACGGTTCAAGGCGTCACTCGCAGCTGCTTTGCTACATCTCGGACGGAGAGGTTGGGGTTCCGCTCGAAACAGCGAGCAACTCTTTTTGTCGTCGCTGTGGCCTCCCGATCCAGCTTTCCTGGCTGTCGACAAACTTTCACCGAACACTTTTAATACGTTGGTAACAGTTGATTTAACCACATTCAACAATTTAGCCAACTTGGCGTGAAAGTAATTCGGATTTTCGCCATGCCCGTGCAAAATTTTGATGCGTTGCTTCTCTTCCTTCGACGACATTTTGAAAACTGAAGTGCTAATCTCAAAGTCAAAATAGAGGCATGATTCAAGAACACATCTTCAAAATGAGGGGTGTGCTAAAAATGTTAATGCACGATGAAAGTAAATGCGTCAAGTTTAAGTCGACCAAATTTTGATTGAAACACCCTTTATTGTTTAAATTATTCGCAACTTTAAAACAATGATTCAAAATTCCAACATTCGTGCCTGACAATTTCAGATTTTTTTTACCTTTCATCCTCAATGACGGTGCATAACTGAGATGATAATGGGACCTATTTCAGAATTTCAGAAGTAGAACTCTAAATATCCATTTATAAAAACCTAGTGAGTGCAAATTCATCCCTGTTCAATATTTCTCAGATGCAGCTGCTATTTCGGCTCAGTTGGAAGGAGCAGCATGGTTACTGACTGCAACTTGCTGACGTTATTGCCGGTACTGTCTGTCTCTCTGGCAGTAACTACCTCTATATGTATAGCACTCGTCCCTGAACTGAATACACACAAAGTAACTGAACGATTTGCTATTGCTGCTGCTGCTGTTAATATCACTCGTCCAAACCAAAAGGACTAAAGTTTCGACTAGGTTTGTGGCATGGTGGAGATGAAGTGGTGCTGCCTGCTACTGACTCTGGCATTACTCATTCCATCAGCAAACCTCGTCGTAAGTATGGTGCTGAATGGAGCTCAACTTTTGCATTTGCACAACGTCATCCTTGTGATGCTCGGTAGCTTAGTACATACAGGAATCCCTCGAATATATCGGTCGTCCTTAGTTCAGCATTGACACAATTGTCACTAACCGAGCATCACTTCAACCGGTTGTATAACAAATGATGAATTTCGATCGATGGTTGGGAAATTCCTGTATCTAGACGTATGGACGAATGAAAGGAACCGGTTACGAGGGAGCGCAGGGGAAAATTGAAAAGTGCAACTATCTGCAGATTATGCTGTGTCTGTGTACTGCTTAAACCTACATGTCGGAGTCTGCATTCTCTTTGCTAGTCTGAGCAACAGACGCTACTTGGCTGCGTTCTCGTCCGTCTGGCTCTGGCAGCAGTTGGGCAATTCTGGCCTTAGTCTCATGGAGGCTCTCAGGTCCAGACCAGTGGCGTACGGTACGACGATGACATCGTTGCTGACGTTCGTTTTGCTGATAATGATGATTAAATAAGCCAAATTCTTGCGTTCAGACAGACGATAAATGTGTCTGTGTCGGGCAGAGGGAAATTGATAAATTGTGATTTTCTGTAGACAGACTTTTTTTAAGTGAGAAGTAGTAGAATGTACGTTTAATTTTTTATAGCTTTAAGCAAACTTTCAGATAAACTTAACCATTTGGAAAATAGGACGTACTAGTTATATCGATATTATGTAAGTATATCAGCTGTTGCAGACAAGAGAATTTCTGTAAAGTTTAATTTTCATCAACATGCGAAACATATATTTCTCCCATGCTTACTTACTTGGCCAGCAATTTCTTCAAACTATTATCGGAACCTGGCCCTGGTCCTGCTCCTGTGATATTTGCTGCAAAGTTTTGTCAAGTTGATTCCACTAAATTATTCTTGACGGACGGATCATTGATAGAGGAGTCAGCAGGCTTTGGTATGTACAATGAAATTTATAGCGCCAATCGTAAACTTCAAGCTCCTTGCTCAGTATATGTCGCAGAATTAACGGCAATACACTTAACGCTAGAAATTATTGCTTCCTTACTCCGTAGCAGCATTTCATTTTCAAGGATAGTAAAGACTCCTCGTATTTTCTCATCAGCTCTCGTCAGCTGGCGGTAAAAATGAAGTAAAGGAGATTTGGGGCGATGGCAACATTCTATCATCCCAAGTCGAAGAAATCTTGGTTTAGGAGGATGGATGTGGGTAGAGACTTCATTCGTGTCATGTCTCGGCTCATGTCCAATCATTTATTTTTAACTTGATTAAATTTGAGAAAAAATGTTCTACACGAAAAAAAAAATTATATTCTAGTTTCAGTTCGGTTCACTCAAAATGACCCTAATGTGGAATAATTCAAAATATGAGTTAAGTTTACTCAGTCGTGGTTTACGCTACAACTCAAATTCGACATGAGTGCCTCTGCATTCCTTGTGAGCAACCATGCTGAATTTGGACGCTAACCGACCATTGTGACCAGTTATAGCGTTAACCATGGCTGAGTTAACCCTAGCAATGTTAGTCTCTTTTCTGCTTTTAAACGATTTGAGACTGATTTATAGTTCTTACATTTAATAGGGTCAGAATTGGACCAGCCTAGACTAGAAACTAGATTTGTAAATATGGTTGTCATGAATTTATTAGGAATAAGTTTGATAACTTCAATGAAATGATTCCCGCACTTATTTTGAAGTGATGGAAAATGATGCTCATTCTATGTGTGTAAAAATAACAAAAAAATTCAACTCAAAAACGGCTCAATGAACATTTCTATTTTTTTTATATGTTATGTAAAAATGTCTTGATTTTTATACAAAAAATATAAAAATAAATAGTTGTTGTGGTCCAACATTTCAAAAATCATAAAAAAACGAATATTTTGACCATTTTAGCAAATATGAGTACATTAATTATTTTAACCAATATTTTTAGTAAGAATTTAAAGTAACGAGCTTTCTATTCATAAAAAAATATTGCAAATCGGTTTAGTGGTTCAAAAGTTATAATTTTTTTTAAATAAAAAATTTCGAAAAATGTCTGGTAACCCTATATCGAACATGGTCACCCTAATAAAAAAATAAAAAAATACGGGTCTAATTATTTTTGATGAAGAACATACCAAGCGATTTTGAGCAAAATCGGACCATATATATCCAGGAGTTGGTCGAAAAGATGCCACCAAGCTACAAAACGGGTACCCGAGCAGGAGCAAATAACATATTAATACCTAATTTTGATCTTGAAGCTGGCCTTCGTATATAAGAGCACAGTATTAGAAGTCAGATGCCTAAGTAAAATACCTAAGAATTGCCAGCAAAATATCGCTCGAATATCAAAACTTGTTATTTGGAATACTATTTTGATATTGTCTCACCTTAATTTGGTATTTTTATAACATTTTGAGAACATTTTTACAGTATTATCCTCAAATATTTTACCTCTTATGCAACACTCTTAAATACCAAAGCCAGTTATCAAGTTATTCGCTCCGCTCCAGTACCCACTACGAATATTCTCCAATGATTTGGAAGTATCGGATATTACTTCTAGGTCACGTAATGAACGGGTGTGTCCTGGGAAAATAGAGCCAGGAAAAAGGAGTTTGTTCATCTCCATGGTTTTGCATCGAAGCAAGATGAAGAGCAGCAATCAGCCTCTATGAGCAAACCGTGTTAGGATTGCAAGCGTGTCGACCACAAAATTCGGAATTGGGACGAGTGGTTTAAAAGGATGAATGTAGCTGAACGCTGAAGAGCAATGCTATCTGTTCAAGTAACCATGAAAATAATCATGGAAGGATTGTGGTGGAAATCATCACTACCTTTTGCTTCGGTCTGGAAAAAATCGGTTTATCTAATGGAAGCCATCAAGAACTTTAAGGCAAACCCCAGTATCTCAGACCGCGATTTGGCCAAAATGTTCCGCGCCACACGCAGTACCGTGCAACGGATTCGTCTCCGAGAAGGCTTCAAGTTATATCGTGCTTGTACTGATAAGGCATTTAATTCCGAACTGTATAGAACGGAATGTCTCCAAAAGCGAAAATTGCCATTCATCAGATCCTACAATGAACCTGACGTGTTTTGGCCAGATCTTGCAAGCTGTCATTACAGTAAAACAGTGCTATATTGGTATGTAACCAACGGCATTCAGTTTATACCGAAAGAACTCAACCTACCAAACTGTCCCCAGGTCAGACCGATAGAGAGATTTTGGGCTATTATGAAGACGGAGCTGAAGGTGAATGGCAGTGTCGTCAATGAATTGAGAACTAAATGGCTAAATGCCAAATCGATGGATGAGAATAATGTGCGCCGGTTGAAGAAACGTATTCCGGGAACAGTCCTGAAAGTTTTGAAGTTTCTTCAAAATCGAGATGATTATTTTCTTTGTATTTTCCCCATAAAGTTCACATAAAGTCGAACTTTTTAGTTAAAACAGAATACTATTTTGTGCAAAAATATTTGCTTCACCAAATGCATTTATTTACTACGCAATTGCCTATGTTCCAATTCTAACTGGGCCACACCTTATGGTAACGCCAAGATGGACAGCTGATTTGGCCCATTCCACCATTGTGTTGTTGAGGCTAATTTTAAATTCCTAAGGCGGAACAAGTCTGAGAGAATAGGAGTTTTGGAAAAGAATTACCTGGGTCTTCGCCGCGTTGATACAGATCTTCCATTTGGTGAGGTATTCTGACAGCACATTCAGGCTTTGTTGCTGTTTCGTGGTAAGCGCTCTTGTTATCCTACCATTGTGGACGACTGCGGTATTATCGGCAAACAACGACAGAGGTCCATTTTCAGGGAGTGCTGATTGCTGAGAATGCTGATTGGTATATAGCTTTTGGGAGACGAAGGAACTTTCCCAGGTTTCTGGATGAGGATGACTTTAGCTGACTTCCTGCACGAGGGGACGTAGCTGAAAATCAATGCCAGATGAACGTAGAACTGGGGGCTCAATTGCTTGAGCTCCAGGTTCATGATGTTATCAAAACCTGGGGCCTTCATGTTCTTAGACGCTTTGACGTAGGTCAACAATCCGTCAGCTGAGATTTGAAAATCTTCCGAGAAGTCGTTGGGGCTAAGATGGATGTTATTAACAAGCTCGCTAATGGTAGCTTCGTGCGGACTGACGATGTTTTGTCCAAGATTGTGAGTGCTGACGAAGTGTTAACCTATCTTAGCAGCCTTCACGGCAGGAGTTATCAAGCGATCCTTGGAGCCGTTGCTGTCTAGTGGGCTCAACGTTGGATTTGGCCTTGGTTTAGTTTTTAAAAAATTTGTCAACTTCCAAATCAGCTTTGCACAATCTAGGAGAGAGGAAATCTTGTCGGAAAAGTGGATATATCTGAGGTCCAGCAGTCTGGCCTTAATAATTTCCGTCACTCGATTACAGTGACATTTTAGCGTTGGCAAACCAATTCGCTCGTATTGCCTTTGAATGGCGTTTCGCAATTGTATTAAATCTTTTGTGGGTCTATCAATGGGTACAGAGTTGCTCACCTGATCAATTAGCGGTACATGTTGTTCCCGGGCCTGGGAGATCGCTTGCTCGATGCTCTGCAGCTGCCGATCGATGTCATCAAACGAATCAAGGTGCATGTCGAAATCGATGTTGTCGTCAACGTGTTGTCGGAACTTTTCCCAACTGGCGCGGTGATGGTTCCGTCTGGTGATTCCATGTCGGTGAGGAAGATGTCGATTGTTGAGTGGGCTCCGGATCCGCCCAACCGAGTGGGAGAATCCGGGCCTAGGATGGTGTAATGGCCCTCTTCCAGGTCCTCCTGGAATGATGCCATTTAGGTTGCGCTGGTCCTCCATGTAACGGGTGTCCACTAAAAAATGAGAATGATTTCAATACTTTTCCATCAGAACAAAAACGGCCGCATAGAAATGTCACTTTAGATGAATGAATCGTTGCACTCTCCAGAAGAATTTTCATACACTCTTATTTCACTCTAACATGTTCAGTCGTGTTCAGCATGCCGTCGAAACAGGAAGAACTGCGCGCGCGCGTTGTACAATTCTTTCAAGCGAACGAAGATCGTGGAAAAAAATACACGGTGGACCATTTTTGTCGTGAAAAGGTTCCGGTATCCACCGTATACCGTATCCTGGCATGCATGAGAGTAACCCGGAAGAAAGGTTGCGGCCGTCCAGCGAAAATAATGAATGAGAAAACGCTCCGCTCGCTGCGCAGCATGTTCAACAACAAGGATTCGGTAAGTCAACGGGAAGCGGCCCGAAAGTTCCATTGTTCGAAGTCACTCATCTGCAAGACGCTAAAGAAAGAAGGAATAGTGTGTAGAAAGAAAACCAGATCCCCAGAGTACACAGATGAGCAGATTCAAACCGTGAAATCCCAATGCCGCTGGATGACTCGGAATTACGGCGGAAAATCTTTCGTTCTGGACGACGAAAGCTACTTTCCTCTTTCGAAGTCTCAGATACCGGGAAACGACCGATTCTACACTAAGGACAAATCTACTACTCCTCCAAAAGTAATGTATAAGTTCAAGCACAAATTTGAATCGAAGGTTATGTTATACATCGTAATATCTGATAAGGGTATTTCGAAGCCGTGGTTCAAACCAAGCGGTTTGGCCATCAACCAGGAGGTGTACCAAAGAGAGTGTTTGCAGAAAATACTCATCCCATTTCTTAAACAACATCACTCGGATGGCAAATACGTGTTTTTTAACGGACAAGGCATCATCACTACTACGCAAAAAAAACGCTAACGTTTTTGGAGAGCCAAAATATACCATATGTCCCAAAAGACCGGAATCCGACAAATTTGCCACAGTGCCGTCCTATCGAGGATTTCTTCGGTCTTTTGAGCTCCATGGTATACAAGGATAATTGGAAGGCCAAGAACACCAAGCAACTTACCAACAGGATCAAAAGCTGCATCCGAAAAATCGATGTGGCTGCCGTCCAACGGTCATGTTCCAGCATAACGACTAAGCTGCGCCGCACGGCGGACCACGGACCATATGACAATATTCACTAAACTTAGTTTGAAGATTTAAGTTGACCCTTTTAATAAAATAAATCAGTTTGAACAAAACATCACTGGTATTTTTTTCCTGACCCATTCTTTTCGTTCTCATTATTTAGTGGACACCCGTTAGAATGATGCTATTTAGGTTTCACGTGGCAGTTTCGAGTTCCGTGGCCGAACGCACGGCAGCTGCCACACTGTGTCACGGCGTGCTGCCTCAGACGATAACGGTCCCACTCAACGATGTTGTAAAGGGCCCGTGTTTTCATCAGGTCCCCTATTGTGATGAAACCCTTCTCAAGGTGGACCAGATAGAGCTGGTCTCGATAATTTCGCTATTGCTGGCGTCTGTCTATGGGAAACACCTTCTGAGGCTTCAGTGCCACCGCTTGCAGCTCGGCGAAATTTGCCTCCGGAGTGAGTTTCGGAAGGCCATGCAGAATCACCTTCAGTGGCTTGCTTCCAGGTGCGTCGTGAGTGTAGAACTCGTGTTGCTCGGCGACTAGGTGAGCGCCGACAGCACGGTAGTCAGCCTCCGTCGAGCACATAACTTTTATGCCCCTACTGCACAGCTTGTACATCGGAGGAATTTGGATAGCTGCAAGCTCGGTCCTGAGTGCAGCAATGTCTTTTGACGTGGTGAAGAGCGGAGGGACCTTTACCTTCTTTGACACCTCCTGTAAATTTGTTGCTCACTAATAGTAGAGCGTTAGGGTCCACTGGATCGCTGTCGTCTTGGCTTAGCCGCTTAGAGCTGCCTGGTTGCAGTACGGATTCGGGAGCGGATGTCGGGAGCGGATGTCACGAGTTGCCACGGCAATAGGTCGAGCGGGAAATTTTACCAAACTTTGCAGCACTTTTCCCTGGTTTGCCACCACCAGAAGATGAGCAAACGCATGTGATAAATCGCGCACCGGACATACAATCGCGAGAAAAACGGGAAAAAAAATTTCATTACGAGTGCACAATGGACGGAAAAATGAAAAGTTTGGCCAAAACTGTTTTTATTGTTTTATTCGGAACCGGCAACCGATTCATTTTTGGGACCTTCCTTATATCACGTGGACAGTTTAGAGGGGTCGCTACGTCCATATACCAAGTGGACACAATTTTTACAATTTCAGACATCTCCTCCCCACGCGTGTTCATACAAATTTAAAAAAGAAAATGTATAGACCGTGGACATTGGGAGATCTCCATCCTCCACCTTTCTGTCCATGTGGTTTATGGGCGGCCCCTAACGAACTAAAATTTAGGGAGGTTGTAGCTCTTTTGGACACGGTGAACAAATAATGAGAAATTTTCTTACTTGTATCAATCAACTCAGTGATGATAAACAAAATTAAATTGAGATAAATATGTAAATAACCAATTGTAGATAACAAATCTTTTGAGCACTATTGAAAAATGGGTTTGAAATTGTTTAAACACTCTCAAAATTGTACTTTTTGCTCTTAAATCATTTTCGGATTGAAACAAATCAAAATTATAAGTTTGATACATATCAGTACCTGCCCTTCATTTACAAAAGTTCCAATAAACGACTATCATACATGTTAGTCATCATAATCCTCTTCGTCTGACAAATCAAATTCTTCAATTTCATCCAAAATCTCATATAATACATCCATTGGATCTTCTTAAATGTCAGTATTTGGCATTTGATCATCATCCAATTGCAACAAAATGTCCTGAACACGTTTTGGCAATAACTTATGCGTTCTTTTACGCATTCTTTCCTTCAAATATATACTAGATACTACCGGATCACTTGTATCTAATAAACGATTAAAAACGTCTTTGAGATTGTTTAATCGCGATGATAGACGTGCGTGTCTCAACCAGCCATGTCCAAACACTACACTGCACGCCGAGCTACTTTGCACCACGCAAGTGCGTGCATTATGTTCGCCTCTTTGACTCCGTGCATCCAGGCTAACACCCAACACCGGTGGGTACAACAGCAATGTCAGTGCTCGTGGTTTGGCTTTGGACACCGTGACTGATGCTTCGGCAAACACCACAGCCGAGTGTTTCCGATTTTGTCCGATTGCAGAATACACGCGTGGTTTATTTTTTTTTCTTTCTAACCGAGCCGTGCTTGTTGAATTCAATCAACTTATGCGCCCGTCAGTCAACAGCCAAGAAAACAAACCAATAAGCTAATTATCAAATTTTAAGAATCATCCAACTAGCATTGCTCTATCCGTGGCAACCAGTGTCATACTGGGTGTATGTTGAGAGCTTTCTTATTATCGTAGCCACTCGGCTCGTGTATTTTTCCAAAAATCAGACCCGGTGTCAGAAGCAATACACGAGCGTGTACACTCGTGTCGCGTGCATTGCGTTGCGGGTTCATCTGTAAGCACGAAACTGAAGAGGCGAATTTCAGCCACTGAGTGGTGTGTTTGCAGTCAAGTTCTGCTCTCGTGCAGAACGGTCCGGTGTTTTTACCAAGGCTGGTCTCAACCAATATTCCCTGAAAAACTTATTTCTAACTTCAGCTATCTCAGACATCTGTCCCACAGGTAGCGGCAACTTCCTCAAAATATCTCCGCCGTAGATGAAAACCTTATGTAAAGTTGGTGTCATTGGCTTCCAGTCGTATTTTGCAACGTACAACTTAGCGGTCTCATCGCAAAGCTTTTCAAACTTTGAGATATTCAACGGCAACTGACAAGCTAGCAATATTAGGATACGTTTTCCGGCCGGCAGGCTCTTTTAGCATCCGAAACCTTATCGTATGATGGCAAAAATTTGTGTCCGTGAGCTAACGCTGCATTCCTAATTTTGAGATACTGTGCTTTTGTAAGCTCGCATTCCAACAGAAGAGCCAAAGCTGCATCGGGGGTCATCATACCACATTGCTGATCTTTAGAATTCTCAATATTTTGCGTGTCCTTTATAGTTTTAAAAGCAGATACTACCTTCCCATCGCCATTTCTCGCCGCCACACACCGCGCCGTATCGAGAGCCAAGTTTGTATTCTTATCAAAAACTTTCGAAGCTTCGGTGATAGTTCGCCTCCTGGACCTCTCTGATTGAACCTCATACGGGAGCCTTGGTCTACCTCCTCCATGAACTACGGCTGGTTCAGAAACCGTAGGGACCATGTTTACTGTGACAGGAACTTTGTAATCAATTTCAAGCCCCCGTTTATGATGTTTATAGAACCTGTCGGTCTTTCGCTGACAGCATTCATCATGCAGCTTTATAAATGTAGATTTCAATATTGATATCGAGCAGTACAATTTACGTCGATTTTGTGCGTCAAATACAATATTGAACCGAGATTGTATCAACGCAATAATCTCTTCAATGGCATCACTATTCGACTTGGAATTCAGAAACACTTTCACAAGATCACTTTTGCGCACTGACATATTTAGTTCCTCTCCGTTTCCGGTCAGATCAAAACAAACACTGTGTCTACGCACGGGTAGAAACAAATCTCGCGAATTTCAAACTCCGCTTGTATTGGTTATCGCAGATTATGTGTTTGTGTTTGTGAAGGATGATGTTCGGTATGCTTTTGAAATGTTGCTGCGTGAACGACAGCAAAACCACAATAATTGAGAAGAGTAGAGTGCGTATAATCACCTTTTTGTTCGAACTTAAGTTGTGTAAGCTTACCGTATCTCAAACAAATATTTTGCCCCAAACAAACGCTAATTTTTATGGTGCAAAGAGCATTCGGTCAATTCTCAGAACTAAAAATGCAGCTTTCTTTTAAATTCTGTTACACCATTTCGAGATTGCGTCGACAAAAATGCTCCGACAATTACTGAAGTCACCATGTAAAGCTAAAACTGTAATAAAAACCATATAGTTCTACTACATCTTCAACCCTTCCTCTACTCGCCACCAATGGATAGTACCATAGAAATGGAGTCATCTCTCTCTAGCAACAATTGGCAAAAAATCGTTTCAATAGAACGGCAATTGTGCTTTTGATTCCTAGCATGTGGTTCGCAATTGGCTACATTGCGATTAAACCTCCTAAGAAGTGGGCAGAAGTGCATGCTAAGTTTAATGGTGGGCTTGCGGCCGAATATGCAGTGATTAGTGCTTGATCAATTATTACAGCTTAAGAGGTAAATGACGATGTTTCAGCACCTCAATACCATAACACTGACAGATTCCTTCCCGATTAAAGAAAAACGGACATCTTTTCACCAGACCACGTGCAGGGTGGCTGGAGAATTCCGCCAGATAGTTTCTTGCATGCACTATTGAAACCCGAGGCATATCCACGCATTCCACACAAGACATCACCATTGCCATTGTTTCATGAGCACAATCAACCGGGACGTACTATTAGGTAACAATACGGTAACAATGGAAATTTGAATCGCTTGAAACCACTAACATTTTACAGCGATCGCAATCGTTTCTGACCCAGAATAGCGGCAAGCTGAACAGCCGAAGCGAAAAGGCCTTCAACAGGTAAAACAAATCACCAGCAAGTTGGATGGCAGACACGGTGGCTAACGTGATGTAACCTCAATAGAGGGCCTTTATTTACAGGCTCGGTTATTCCTCACACGGCGCGTGCGGTGGTGGAATTCGGTCTTGCTGACATTCCCGGACCTGGTCACCTCGTCGCATCTGGGCTTCGCGAAACATTTGAGTGGCAAGACGACGACATTCCCTCGAAGCTATCCGACGGCAAGGCGAGATTCGCATCTGTGGTGTGACGAGTAGAGACGGCGCAACCAGACGTCGTCGTGCGACAGAGGCCCGAGTAGCGTGCAACGAGTGCACCTCGAGCGACGGTAGTAAATCTGCGACGGTTGCACTCTGTGCAACACAGGAGAGTGACGCGACCCTGAAACATCATCGTCGTAGCACGACAGAGGCCCGAGTGGAGTGTGACGATAGTATCTCTGCGAGAGATGCATGCGGTGCAACAGAGAGGAGTGACGCGATGCTAATTCTTCGAGACAACATTCTCGCGCAATAGACCACGGTGCATCGGCACAACAGCAAGCAGCATGCAGCATAACGGGGCCCCCAACGACACGAAGAGCGAAGAACGAGATGATTAATGTATGTACTTAGAGTAAGCTTGCATGAGATGCGAATTATACAGTTAAGCAGAAAATTTCTTGAACTATAGTTTTGTAGTTGAGCTATTTGAATGAAGATTCCTTGATCTCATTCCCGGATATCGCTCGCTAACACACCATCTTCACGTGTTTAGCCGGCCGGTCTGAGTAAGAGTTTTGAGTGGTGTGAGCACACCGAGGTACCACTTTCCTGTTCGTGGTACCAATGACGATATTAGCACTGTAGAATTGACTTTTGTTGCCCTTGTTTCATTGTCACTGCCCTTGAGCATCCGACAGTTATCCAACGAAATCGGAAATTGTCACAATTCTCAACAAAACGAGAAAAATAAAAACACTTAATTGTTGCAATTGACAATCGGAACAAATAAGTGTTCTTGTTTTTCCTGATTTGTTGAGTGTTTGGAAAAAAAAACTGCGTTTTTAGTTCCAACAAATGACCGAATCCTATTTGAGCCTTAAAAAGCACTGATTATTTATGTAAATGTGAGTAAAATCTCAAAAATATTTGAAAAATCATGATTTTTTTAAATGGCTCGGAATTGCATTTGCGCTAATATGCGCAAGGGTTTCCGACGGTTTTTGAAAGATTTTGTGCACTGCACTGTCAGACATAGGGTGGGAAACTGCCCCGACATTTGCCAACATGAGTTGATTTTCTATGTCAAAATCATCTAAATTTATATGGTCAAAAAATATGTAATTTAAGGATAATAATAAAAAACTTTTTTTGTTCCTGTGTTGCTTTTGATAGCTTTTTATGAAAAGTTTCATATGGGGTATAACTTTGGTGATATATTTCAATGTAAAAGTTTAAGTTACTGAGATAAATGTCACCCATCATTATTCATTTTTCACACTTACATCACTTCGACAAAGAAAAAGTTAGTTAAAATTAAATACAAATGAATTTTTGATGAAGGATCTTAAAAACATAGATCACTAGCTTTAAAATGACATAATTGAAAACATCAAAATTCGTTTTTGGTAGTTTTGGACGCCTCAATGTATGGAGCCCGGCTAATGTGGAGTGAGCGAAACACACGACTGTACGTGTCGCTTGATCGAACTGCAATGATGAATGAAGCAAACTCGATAGTTTGCCCAAAATATAGGGCGATACGGTCAAAATTTGGTCAATATCAACTTGACGTATTTCTTTCAATTTTGCATTTAAAAAGTTGAACACCCCTCATTTTGAAGGTGTGTGTGTAGAATGTTGCTCCTATTTTGATTTTGGAATTCACTCTTCAGTTGTCAAAATGCCGTCTAAGCAAGAAGAGCAGCGTTTCAAAATTTTGCTCGGGCATCGCGAAAATCCGAGCTACTCGCACGCAAAGTCGCTAAAAGTTGCCAAATCAACCGTTACAAATGTAATTAAAGTGTTTGGGGAACGTTTGTCGACAGCCAGGAAGTCTGGATCGGGGGGAAATCGAAAACCGGAAGCCGCTGAGACGACAGAGAGAGTTGCCGGTAGTTTCTTCGAGATGCCGCAAATAAGCTGGGTGTATCGTCTACAACCGTGCATCGAGCCAAAAAACGAGCCGGACTATCGACTTACAAGAAGGTAGTGACTCCAAATCGCGATGATAAACAAAATACGACGGCCAAAGCGCGATCCCGGAGGCTGTACACGACGATGCTGACGAAGTTTGACTGCGTGGTAATGGACGACGAAACATACATCAAAGCCGACTACAAGCAGCTTCCGGGACAAGAGTTTTATACGGCAAAAGGAAGGGGAAAGGTAGCAGATATTTTCAAGCACACGAAACTGTCAAAGTTCGCAAAGAAATATCTGGTTTGGCAAGCCATCTGTACCTGTGGCTTGAAAAGCAGCATTTTCATAGCTTCCGGGACTGTCAACCAAGAAATTTACGTGAAAGAGTGTTTGAATAAACGTCTGCTGCCTTTCCTGAAGAAACACGGTTGTTCCGTACTGTTTTGGCCGGATTTGGCATCTTGCCATTACGGTAAAAAGGCCATGGAGTGGTACGCCACCAACAACGTGCAGGTGGTTCCCAAGGACAAGAACCCTCCCAACACGCCAGAGCTCCGCCCAATTGAGAAATACTGGTCTATTGTCAAGCGGAACCTAAAGAAGACCAAAAAAACTGCTGAGGACGAGCAGCAGTTCAAGGCAAACTGGCTTTCTGCGGCGAAGAGGGTGGACAAGGTGGCTGTACAAAATCTGATGGCAGGGGTCAAGCGTAAGGCCCGGCAATTCGGATTTGGAAAAGCGGAAGCCTAACTGAATATTTTTCCTGAATTTTATACTAATTGAACTTGAAAAAGAAATTTAATTTGATTTTTTAAATAAACGATTTTACCGATTTACACGCGTTTTCCCTGGACCAAATTTTGACCGTATCACCCTTTATATCGTTCACTGCTAAATATGATTCTTCCTACATATATTTGAAATCTCTGGTCGGAAAATGCTATGCATTTTGCAAATTTACTCTGCAAAACGCAATTATTAGATATTACCGTTGTTTTGAATAGTTTTGTCTTAATAATCAGTAGTTTTAAATATAGAAATCGAAGCGTAGAAAATATCCCGATCGGTTGGTGCATACTTATAGCGTTGCAATAGTTTCGTGTTCACCCTTTAACTTTATGTAGTATATGAATCGAGGTGAAAGGTACGGTTTCTCAAAAATCAATCAATAATACTTACTCTGGTGAAAAGTTCGAGCTATAAATAATAGATAAACAATGCTAACACGGAGAGACAAAACACCACGATACAAATATCATTCATGTTCGGAATTATTACTAATTCCACGAGACCGTTCAGTATCGCAAAGTTAATCCATCCATCATTCATCGGTAATCGTTTTCATACTTCGTTAGTTTTTTCGCTTGGCCTCACATCAAAAGGCATCATATCACGATCAAGTTTTATGACATCCAAAGTCTGCACACTCTAATTCCAGCCCCACACCCAGAGGCGTATATCGATATCGTCATAGAAATAATGATCCTGCAATAAATAGCATCAGTATGAAATGTTAACCTTCAACTCTTTTCCACTTCAGACACCCGTTCTTCGCTTCCTACGCCACCCTGTCTAGGATATGATAGGCTGAAGTCACACCGAGAGTCAGACGTGCATAGCACGAACGGCAAGCGAAAGGATATGACTGCACCCCACGTGTCCCGTATCAGCACCCTTTCCATTTTCTGACCCGTCCAATTTCACCCTCAGGCCGGGGGTGGCTTCCGCTTCAATATCCGTCTGCGAGTTCTGACTCAAGCACCACTCGATTCGTATGTCTGCAAAACTGTGCGCCACCCCCGTAACGTAATTTACCTGTGATTTTAACATTTCCACTCATTTTCAAGGTCGTCGCAATCATTTTTCATACCGTGTCTGCTCGGTCTCGGAACCGGGCTTTATCCACCAGAGTACAGCGGCTCGGCAGCTAGCCAGACCAGACAGCCGCAGAAGAGTAGGTACGTCGTGGAGCAGCATCGTTCTCATCGAGCTTACCGAGCTACCGAACTGCCGCGACGGGAAATTGGAATGAAAGGCTATGTATGTACAGCCGGGTAAATATGGAGAGTTGTACATAGAACACATAGAACGGATGCGGCCAGACGAAGAGAGCACACATTATCAAAGCAAGGAAGGGTAAAGTGCAATGTGGGGTGGAACATTTTGGAAAACGGATGAGTCTTTCCTTTTCCAGTTTTTTTTCTCTCCATAGAATCGTTTGCGATTACTGTTCGGTGTAGTTTTGTGAGAGTATTGTTATCATTTTTGCTATATAAATGAAAAAAATAATCGGGTCTATACATTTCCGAAATCGGTGCTTTTCTCTAATGAACCCGTACCATCTGGTTGTTCGGAACGTATTTTTATTTAATTTTTCACAATAACTCAGAAAGCCTGCCTGAAGTTTTGAAGCTAAAAAGAGAGATTCATCTTTGATTCGACCGGTAAAGGCTCGTCGGTTTGTGGAAAAAGCGGCGAATTAGCGGAGGAAATTTGAATGTTGTTTTTTGCTGGGATTTTTTGTTTCCACCCTGAATGTGCTTGCATTGTAGAGACATGAAAAGAGTAGGTACATATAGAGCCTCGCTGCTATCGAACAACATGGGCCCGTGTGCCGCATGAGGGAAGGAAGCAAGTTAGTGGAAGGATATTCACTTAATAAAATATAAAATAAAACATCTGACATCGAAGCACTGTTCGGCTGTCTGGCTGGGTGCGATTTGAAGCACATGAAAAGTTGTGTGGGCGAACTAGGGTGTTGAAGTATGAACGTACATACTTAGACGGTATTTCAGTGTTAGGTAAATTTTTGAGAAATTTTCACGGCTAAAAGTTTTGTACAATTTCAACCACCCGTTATTTTAAAATACATAACAATTCAGCTAAACTGTTTAAATTTTACCGAGTCATTACCCTGCTGAGATTTTTTGAGTCGGCGATAATTTCTCAGTGTGTAGTCAGAGCAACACAGCAGCTATGCCAATAACGGGATCTACATTCAGCCTACACAACACATCTACAACACACTTGATAGCGTTTCCCAGCTGAGTCGAGAGACTTCAGCATCATCGGGAGCAGTTTTCTCGGAAATACGACTCAACGTTCGTCCTTCTCGTTCGTGGGAGCTTTTTTTTGCTTCATTAAAGGGATTTCCAGCCAAAGGCTGGCCCGTCTTCCTTCGCTAGCGTTATACCGTGTGACCTTGAGACATTTTGCAAAGAGAAATTTCATGCGTCGGCTGCCTGTTTTTTGTTCGTTTTGTCGAAGATGGGTCGTCTGTAGGTAAGAATGGTTTTTCCTCATTTCTGCTTTTCCGAACGAAGGCTGGTTTGAGTGGGACGATGTGTTGGAGAGTGGCGAGGATGGAATGTAAATATATGAGCGTATTGTGTCTGGCTGGACCATAAACATAACAATATGTTCTTTGAGACGGCACGTTTTTGGTAAGAGTTGTAGAAGGATAACATTTTATGGAAAGATAGTTCCGTCTTCTTCATAAGTGGTTAAGTTTGGCCTCAATTTTTGGTCCACTTGTTCTTGCCAATTCCGTGTTTAGTAATCATTTTGTCTTTTTGTGTATAGAAAATTCGAGCGAATGTTTTTAATAATTGTAAGGATAATCAGGAAAACATTTAGAAGGACTTCACATAATGATTTGAATTAGTTTTTTTCTGCTTTTTCTAACCATTTTAAGCTCACTGCCTGTTTGAATTTTAAGGCTCTGAATTTCTTTTGCAGTTACAAATTCAGGGCTTTCACTGTCTGTACCACTTTTTTTGGGGCCTATAAAGAAACTGACAAAACGTTGGTTCTCCAATCCTTTATTACGCTACCCTGATGAACATGTACGACTAATTCACAAGTGACAAATGACAAATGACGAATTTCGCAAAGGAAGAATAAAAAGGATAAATCTTATGTAAGTAGTGTTAATGAGAATTACATGACTAGAAAATAAGAATAACGCTATTAACGAATAGAAAGAAATTTACAATTTACTGTCAAGACTTCAACAAAATAAAAAGGGCGGTAAAAATTGATAAAATTTATAGACAGGTGGTCGCTTGTAGTTTTCCCGTCATATTAGGTACTGAAACGAGTTAGGATGCTAGCATAATTAATGAAGAAGTTCTTGGAGTTTCAATGTTTTCAGGGATGATCGTGATAAATTGTAAGTAAGAAATCTGGTAATTACAGGTGTATCAAGTAAATGCAAGGAGTTTTATCATGTCTGGGTCAAGCCTTCTATTGGAAGTCATGTTGCATCAGTGTATTTTCCTCCTCAAAGTGTACAAAAAGATTGATATGAAAGATTTTTTAACATTGCGGATAACAGTATTTCAACATTGGAGTCGGAAGTAAATGTTCACATTTACGGTGACTTTAATTAACGGGCAGCCAATTTTATTGTTGATAACGAAAATGAATCTTTTTTGATAAAGATTGGAATCGGATAAAATGCGACACTTTGTTTTGGGTGTAACTTTTTATAACGTAATTTTGGGTTATACTAGTTTAGAGCGTTATGTTTATGTGTGCAAAATTATTGCGATTTGTCAAGAAGTTTTCAAGATGCATTCGAAACAAGAAGAGCTACGCCAGCAAATCTTGAGCGCGGTGACAGATAATCCTGGCCAGTCACACAGATGAATTGGCAAAAGGCTTGGAATCCACCATTCCACCGTGTCCCGCGTTGTGAAGATGTTCCAGGAGACGAAGACTAACGAGCGGCGCGCTGGAAGCGGCTGCAAACCGAAAACGGAATACCCAGAGAAAGCGCGGAAGATAAGGCAGTACTTTAAGAATAACCCGAACCTTTCCACCCGAGACGTGGCCAAAAAGGTGCGCGGAAGCTGTACCGTGAGTGGCTGGTCAAGCCAGGCTGTCTTGTCATGGACGACGAGACAAATATCAAGGCGGACACCAAAAAAATCTCCGGCCTCGAGTTTTTTGTCGGTACGTCCAGAATGGAGGTCCCGGAAAAGTTCCGGAAGAGAAAGATGGACAAATTCGCGAAGAAGTACCTGTTGAGACAGGCGATCTGCGAGTGCGGACGGTACAGCAAGCCATTCGTAACAACCGGCACCATAAATGGGCAGATTTATCGAGAGGAATGCTTGCAGAAGCACTTGCTGCCCTTCCTCCGCTCTCACTGTGGTCCCACGCTGTTCTGGCCGGATCTCGCTTCGTGCCATAACGCCAAGCCTGTAATGGATTGGTACGAAGCAAAGGGCGTTTATGTGGTCCCGAAGGAAGCACGCCATACACCAGAACTTCGTCCGATCGTCAGTCCGGTTTGGCGCCTTCCTGACCTTAAAAACACATAGCCCAGCCCGCTTCATGGTCTGCTGAACGAATGACTTCGACGAATTGACCTTTTTGGCCACGTCTCGGGTGGAAAGGTTCGGGATATTCTTAAGGTACTGCCTTATCTTCCACGAATTCTCTGGGTATTCCGTTTTCGGTTTTTGGCCGCTTCCAGCGCGCCGCTCGTTGGCCTTTGTCTCCTGGAACATCTTCACAATGCGGGACACGGTGGAATGGTGGATTTCAAGCCTTTTGCCGATCCATCTGTGCGACTGACCAGGATTATCGATCACCGCGCCCAAGATTTGCTGGCGTATTTGCACACATTAACATAATACTCTAAACTAGTATTACTCAAAGTTTCATTAATTTTTACCAACGCGATAAAAAGTTACAACCCAAAACAAAGTGTCGCATTTTTCCCGAGTCCAATCTTTATATACTATGAAATCTTGATGCTGCATCATTGCGTTTGAACTACATTACATTTGAACACAATTTTGCCTTTATCTGATGATCTGAACATGGAACAAAAGAGTGATATTTTTGTGTACCAGTAATTATTTTAGTTTGCTGAAAGATATTGCTCCATTCTGTAACTCCCTGTTCATAGTCTTCATAAGATACATAACAAAATGACATTTTCGTTAAGCAATATTTATTTTTCTGATAGGTCCAATCATATAATTCTTTTGCATTTGCTATTGGGTGTTCATGTCCTTTAACTAAGCTTGCGTTTCTTGCCATTCGTTTTAATGTGCCACCAATTGCATCGCATGGCCTCTTGCAATGGGAAGTAGCGAAAAAATGCCATTCAGCATTTATGCTTTATTTTGATTTGAATTTACAAAGACTTTCAATAACAACTTTAAACGGCATCTTGAAGAACAAATGAATAATTACATTAATTGTTATTTTATATATTCTCCGTGCGAGGAGTAACGATTATGATGTTGAAGGAGATGTTCGCTCATCACCATGAGGCACCAAGAGTGAACAACAATGTTTTTGGCTAGAATTGAAAGATATGCAGAGAAAGTTTTTGATAGTTCCGCTAGTGTGCGGCAGGCTCGGAAACATAGCAGATGTTTTAGGAAAATTGAGCGAAAAGGGCATGTGTACAGTGGTACTCGAACCAACGACATTTTTGCCTAACATCCCACTGCGGGGTAGGTTAAAGCACGGACTAAGTCCGCCTCTTCAACAGGGTTCACTTCATAGAGTATCGTTAACCAAAACGAACCCAGCTGCTACCCAATCCTGCTATCCAAAATCCCAGTGATTTCTCGTGGAAGTGGAAAGTCCAATAAAGCGAGTATCACGTCTACATACTCCCACCCTTTCCTTACTTTACCTGCATTCGGATGGGGCCGGCGCCGGTATTTCCTTAGGTTGAGATCACCAGTTTGTGCAAACCACATTGAAGATATATGCTAGTCCCAAGCATCATCTGTTGCTTCTCTGTGTAATAACAGCTGATCTGGCAAAAACGGAGTAGCAACCTCGGGTGGTCAATCATGCTCATGCTCATATTTTTTTAGACTATCTAGCATTAATTCAATATTCTCGTGGAACAGACCCAATGGTACAGACACAAATATTATGAGAACCTGAGTTGCCAAGTAATTTACATTGTTTTGGCTTTACAGCTGCAAACGAACTGAAGCCAATATTGGTCTCACTAATCTCTTTGAAGCTATTACAAGCCTCACGAAGTGAACACATCAAAATACTTTTTTGCACATGCTGTCGCTTACCATCTTTTCTTACTGAAACGTAGTCCCTTAGTCCTGGCATGGCTTTGCATATCTGGTCACTGTCGTAAAACTCCAATATCTCATTTTTTACTTCCGGTCTCAAATCGCCTTCCTTCCTTTCGATGGGGGTAGCCAATACTCCTTTGACTTCCGCTATGCGACGATGTATTCGTGTGTGTTAAACTGTTCCATTACTGTTTGATTATTCCAAGAATTTGGTAAAACTGATAGTATCCGTATTTGGTCTTCTCTTGAACATTCTGGTGCAGTAAATTGTTCTTTCAACAGAAATATTATCTCGTCAAAGTCAGCCACCTTTCGTTTCAACAAATCCAGGACATCTTCTTTTTCAAATTCGAGAATGTTTTTTTTTAAATCGTCAGTAATATTCAAATATTTTCACTGAGGATAGTGAACCTGCTTCAGTTTTGATGGCCTTTTTGACGACCTTTTTTAAACAACTCGATATTATGCGTTCTGGAAAAAATCCTGTTGCCACCAGATGATGTGATGGATGTAGCCGAAGGTATTTCCTCCATATCGTACCTTGATGTAGATGGTTGAAGCTCCGGAACGGGGTTGTGTGGTTGCTCATCGATATGATACTCAGTTTCTGCGTGTTTCATTTTGTTTAAATGTAAGCGACACGAATGACAGATTGATAAATACGTATCCAACGGAATTCGGCAGTTCATTAATATTAGCCCTTGAATAATGTTTTCGTTTAATTTACGAAACTTTACCGAGCATCGTGTTTTAGGAAATGGTTTGCAACACTTCACCTCAATGAATTCCATTTTGAAATTATTATTAAACACTCAAAACAAATTTGTTACTGATGCTTTCCGAGAAGTGGAACGAATTTATATACCACGCACATGTAGTTTTAGATTTCTAGGTATACTAACGGAAATACCCAGCAGTGCACAGTGGGCAAGAACTGATGAAAAAAAGATCTGCAACTTTTGTCGCTTTTAAGCGCGGCTTGTAAACAAGGCCATTTCTGCTTGAAAATTATCTGGGAAATCGAATTAAACTGGTTTCAACCACCGCACGGATATGGTTGTGAAGTTATAAAGCTTATTTACCCCGCTTCCCGATATATATTTGAATAATTTATATATATCTTGACCCGGAGAGTCTTAAAATCGACAAAATAAAGCTAATCTCATGTAAAATTTCCTGAAGAACCAAATAGAGGTTATTTCAACTACCGCATGGCTCTGTCAACAAAGATATGGCTGATTTTACCCCACTTCTCCTTATATTATATAATGATTCAAAGATATCTTTGCTCGGAGTCGCTCAAGATCAACAAAATAGGACTAGTCTAATTTGAAATTTCCTGGAACATCTAATAGAGGTTGTTTCAATCCCCACACGGCTCTGTGAACGAAGATATGGCTGATTTCACCCCAGTTTAACCCAGATGGTTGAATTATTTATCCAAAAAATATAAGAGGAAGTGTGGTAAAATCTGCTAGATCTTTGTTCACAGAGCCGTGCGGTATATAAAACAGGCTTTATTCGGGTCTCCAGGATATTTCACATAGGACTAGCCCTATCTTGTTTATATTGAGCGACTGTATATTTTTTAGACAACCTTCACACGTAGGGTCACAATTTGTTCTCAGACAGTTTGTTTGTACAACCAAAGGTTTTCGAGCTACTAATTATTATTTGAAGTGCTATTCAAAATGCTGTGACAAAAATCTATGTTAGCGCGGAAAATGCTCAGTCTTCTTAGCCAAATGCGCATACAAAGTTTCATTCAAATAAAAAAATATCGAAAATAATTTTCCACATTTCCAGGTCATTTCGCCTGGAAACGCTCTTGTCTCATCGTTATCCCATAGGCGACAGTTCTCTGCCATCCGCGAAGCGTTTTAAAAATAAGTGTTGGGCGCACCGAACGAGGGTTTGTCACACGCCTGCCCAAGTAACAATTTTGGTTTTATAAGGGTTCTGAAGAGCATGAATTAGACTTCAAGAACGGTATAACGGTATTGCGTCACGTCGAATACTCAGTACGGCAAGCTTAGTTGCAGGACGCTCGTAGATGCTTGACATCGTTTGCACCGCTGCAGATCTTACCTTCCCCTCTTTTCCTTCGTTCACGGAGATGGCACGGCTTTTGGGCTAGCAGTTTCACGGATGCTCTGGATCCACAACGACCACAACGTTCCCTACCTTGACCGCCTTGACACCGCTGAATCACTTCGTACGCCTTGTGATATCCGGAAGATAATCGCGAACCCAGTGCTGCCAGAAGATGTTCGCCTCCACTTGCGAAGTGATGAACGCTCCAACGTCACCGTGCTGTCGTCAAGTAACTTTGCCGTCATGAAGCCGCTTAATGAACCCATAATGAAGTGATTCGAAGTAAGGACGGGAGCCGCCGGATCTTCCTCTAATACGTGCGTCAACGGAAGTGAGTTGATCGTGCCTTCGATTGATTGTTAAAATTCAGCTGTTTGTAGACACTTTTGCTGAGATCTTCAAAAATAGGTATACAATCATAAACAGTACTAACACGTAAGAGCCTTATTTGAAATCTGATGGTGTTTTATCAAGCACGGATAATTTTTATTCAGAAAAAAATACTTTCGGAAAAAAATCATATGCATACTTGAACCGCAAAAGTTTATTAAAATATTGATGAGCATTGTTTGAGCTAACTTAATTATTTCACTGTTTACATAAACTCCATGTTCGAGGATCGTCTTGACAGAACCCTTAATGCTTCACGGAACACGATCTGATAACCCTTGACGTTAAGTTTCAGCTATTAAACAAACCGATTTCCATTAGACAGTCGGCTCGTCGACAGAGGCAATTTATTTATTCCATGGCACGAGGGTTCCAACCGTCCCTTTTTTCCGTTATCAATAATCAATCGATAATGTCTTGGTTTGAGTTTTGTGAGCACCCGGGAGAATCCTTCAATTTCTCATTAAAAATCCGGTCGCATTCAATCGTCGAGACGGACCCAAAAATTTGCATAAAAACAAACAACACTGCTTGAGTGGCTTGATAGGCGCCTATCCCCTACCACCCCCACAAGATCAGATAAAATACGCGCTGCTGATGATGAAGGAGCAGGTCATCGTCGTTATTACGTGAGCAGTGTCCGGCGCGAAAATTGCTTTTTCCTCCTACTACATCTCTACGCTGGTTGCCGAACCAACGTTTCCACTTTGTGGAGGTGCAGTCAATTTTGTAGCCAATAAAAGTTAAGCAAATAACCTTTTTCCTATCGTTACAGTATCAGGCTGCCCATCAGGAGCAAATGCCCTCACACCTTTTCTCTATCAGTCCTGCCGAAAGGATGGTGTGAAAATGAAGTATGGAATCTGATGGAGCCAAAGCTGTAAAGTCTCATGATTTGCCAACAAATTCTGTTTTCCCCTCTTGCTGGTAGATTGGGTCGAAGTACATAAAACTACACGAACCCACATTTGACTTCGGTCGTAGTTGTCAGACCACGTTTAATGAAATGATGAAAATTTATTTGTTTTCTTTGGATCAAATCCTTTGCTCGTTCGTACGGGAAGCTTGGTCGCTTGGTACTAACATGCACGGTGTACACGGTCTCAAGGGCAAGGCCACTCACACCAGCAACCCACAACTGCCACAGCAATAACCATAACCGGTGCAGGCAGAGAGAAAGAGCGAGGATTCGATGACGCTGAACGACAGACCAATAGAAGCAACACAACGATCAAGGACTAAAATCTACCAAGTGAGAAGGTTCCCGGCTGGTGGGATTGTCCACGGTCTGAGGCGTGGGTAAGAAAAGTCATAATACCGTCGAAAGTGGAAAGTGAAAGTTTCATCGCTCCTGGCCAGGGCGTCGCTTGTTGACTTTGTGCGACGACGTCGAGTGATTTTACGATAATGTACAGTTGCACGCTGGCAGCCATGATTAATTATACGTTATAGCTTCGGACAAACACATAAACAATGATTTTAATAAATCATATTGAAAATCATCATTGCTAACATTTCAGTAGTTGTTCGTTTTTGCAATTGTCTTCAATTTGTAAGTTCTCTGCTCTTTGGTACATTGTACTCATATTTATATTTTTCGTTAGTTTACTCACAATAACCAAATATCAAAGATATCTTGTAAATGTGTCGAAAAAACAAATATCAAAGATATATTGTAAATGTGTCGTTCTGTAGATCTATAAATGTGTGATGAGACAAATTGTATCAAACGTCAACAATACTAGTCAGGTAAATAAGACTTTCTGATATCAGAATAATATTTTCTATTAACGTATTACTAATACTAACAAGTTTGTCGAAGAGAAATTATAGACATTCAAAAAGTGTAATAAAATTTAAAAATCTCAAATTGTCAGAGCAATGGATTTTAATACAGCTTATTATTTTAAAACATCAATTAAACTGAGAAATTAATCAGACTGCTGATTCTGGTAATGCGATGGTACTTCAGCCTTTATACCGACCATCACGCCAACCAGTTTTTCTTAATGTCTGTCATGTTGTGAGCCGCTGAACCTACCTTTGTTTTGACGTTCCGTTTGACGATTGCCCATTAGCGCACGATCGGTCGCTGTTGTGGACAGTTTTTGAACTAAATCAACGTTGTTATTAGAAAACCATTATAGAGTTGATCTTGCATAATGGGTGTCCAGGTCAGATCCAGTCAGAAAACAAGAATGAAGCTCATGCTTCCGAATTAGTGGAAGCAAGCTCTTTTGTGAGAAATCGTTTCGGTAGATTTCAGCATATATTATTACTTTTGTGTAGAAAATTGGAGATCTCAAGCCACATGGCAAATTACTTGCCAAATTAGAGCCTCACCGAATTTTTCATCGAAATAGTCTTATCTGCAAATGAGTCACTCTCCTCAACCGATTTGATGTAGAATAGAGGTCTTGGCAGTGTTCAGGTATTCACTTCAACGTACGTTTCGTCGTCCATCAGAGCACGCTGGGAGCGTGCTTTTAGGCCCTCATTTTGGCACAACACTTGTGCTTGCTTCCATACTTTCTGTTTCCTGTATGTCATCAAATCATTTATTTTCTTAATCCGCTAGATCATTCATATACTGGTCCTGTATTTCTTGGCCAAATCACGCGTTAAGAGGTTTAGGTTTCAGGGAGTTTCCTGAATACAATCGACAAACTTTTCGTTGCCGGGTCGATGCTGCTGTTGCCGTGTTGATGAAATTCGCTGACGCTGATGGTATGCTGTTAAAATTTTCTGTTTTCAACTGGGTTGCTACAATTGGCGTTGCATAAAGCCTGTCCACGATAAATTTCGGACACCAAAATAATAGCAGCAAAAAAAAACGCATAATCCAACAAAACTGATGATTTATTTCACAATAATAGAGTTATATCTACATGAAAAACAGTTGATTAAGATGCTAATCCTTCTTTCTATAAAATTCTTGAACTTTCTGTGGTACACCCGCCATCAGGTTCCGTACGGTATCCTCAGATACTCCCGCCGCGACGATTCTCCATCTTCTCATTTGCTTTCTTCTTATTTGCGAAAAGTTTCCGCTTAACTTCCGCTTAGTCCAGTACCTTTTCCAATTTGTGCGCCTTCAGTCCTTGCATCTGCTTCAGTTTTTGTACGTATGATTTTGATTTCTCAACTTTGCGAGCCACATTTCGCACTGAGAGATTGGAATTTTTCTCCATAATGGCTACCACCTTCTTGTCCATTGGTTTGGAGCATACTTTTCGATTTGTTCCACTTCCAACCATCCGATCCACAGGCTCGAAAAAACACGGGACAAGGGTTTTCGGAAAAAGGGTCAACAGGGGTTTTCTTTTTTTTTGTAAGGTTTACTGGCGGGACTCTGAATAGAGTAGAAACCTCTACGCCAGGCCTTTAATGATACCGTTGCGTAGATCCTTTCGAATCATTTTGCCAGCCGTACACGGAGCATGTCGTCCAGATGCTGTTGCAAATGACTCGAAAGGAGCCATGTTTGGGAATTTTGTTGTGTTATGTTGTTCTTTGTTATTTTTTTCCATAGTCTATTTGTGATTTTAGTCAGTATCACGTTTTCAGCTTGAACGATTTGTTTCGAAGTTCCTTCTGTCTTTTGTAGTCTAGTCCGTTGGATTGTTATTTGATTGAAAGTTTTCCGAAGCAGTCTTCTCGAACCAAAAATAAGAAGTTATTGTTCCTTGTGTGTTAGACTGACATAACTTAACTCCCTTTCAAGCATTTCACCAGCCGTGCAAGGATCATGTCGTCCATAGAGACGCTGATGACACTGCCTCAAAAGGTGTTACATTTCCCAGGTTTGCTTCTTCTTTCTTTGCATTATGTTCATGTCCATTGTTTTGTGTCATTTAGTCATTGGCGTTATTTCGTCTTACCTCTTCTAATTCATTTATTTTGTTCGCCTTATTCTTTTCATGTGTTCTACATTATTGAATTTTGTTTTTACTATCATTTCATTGTGTCTGTTATATTTGTCTGAAACTAATTTTCTAGTCTTTGCGGTCTTGGTCGATCTCTTTATATTATTCCGCCATGGTATTTTAATGTCATATACGTTGACCCATCGCATAAGATAGTGAGTGGTGAGTCTCAATTATTTATATAATTTTGCAAATAAGAATAGTTAATTATGAAGTTCTTACCTTGATGATATGCAAGCTTGTTGTTAGTTTTTACGCACTTATGTAAACCTATGTTATTTCTCACGAGTTTCCATTCCTTTGCGATCGTATATTATATCTGCTAGTACCGATAGTCAGAATACTCAGAATGACCAGTCTATATCTATGTTGACCACTTGACCACTGTTCGTTCTGAATACCACAGTATTTCAGCACATGTTTTTGAAAAAAATTGCTGTCCCATATACTGTCAATTAAAACCGACCACATGAGGTAAGCTCTATACGGACATTTAATGTTTCCAGAATAGTCATCACGTGAAGTTGACTGCAGGTTTCTTGGAGCTGACATACAATACAGAGAAGATATAGAGAAGAATAGTTCTTTGTCCTCAAGGCCACTTGTCTAAAAGTATTCTTAATATAAAACCCCAGCCTTTAACTCCTTGTCAGCAGCTGTCCTAAGTTACATTTTTCAATGACCTTCGTTCAGTTAAGAAGGTCTGATCCCTAGCTAAATAATATGTTGTTAGAGTCAGTGCCTTGATCACGACTGTCGTATAGAGCGTACGTTTAAATTATAATATATATTTGCATTATCTGCACCTGACACCTCAGGACATATTACTAGTTGCTCACAGTCATGATCAAAACACTCACCCTTTTCGATAATGATGGGAACAATAAGATTATTAAGAATACTAAGTGTGAAGGTATATTTGCTGTTTATTCAATGACAATTAGAGAGTAAACAGCAATGAAAGAGTTGTCAAGCAAATAAAAAGTGTACTTTTTGTCGTTTCCCTTCGAAGGAATTTGTATATTGTTCCCAGCTTCGTATAAGGGTGAATTGCGGCTAAACCCGCCAATAAGACACCTCTTTCAGTGCCTTTAAATAAACGTACTACGACGTGGCAATTTAAAGAAGGTAGAGTGTGATACTATCACTGCTGATCATGTTCTTAGTCTCCCATGCTGGCCTTTTGCATGGGATTAGCCCTCTCACCTACGACAAGGTGACAACCATGATCTTCGAGAGGGAAAAAAAAGGGTTGACAGGGGTTGTAACTAAAAGGCCAACGCAGCATGTACTATTATAATTTGAAAAAAAAACACCTTACTCGAAAATGATCACCATAATCGGTTGAAGAAAGTAAAATTGATTTTGCACATGCTTGTCAAAAATTCATCATGGTCTAGTACATAAATAGTAGTATCTTCAAAACTGGTCAACTATGCCATGCGTAACAAAAACTACCGCTTGGACCAGGTTACGCATTGCTCACTAGTGATTTGAAATTGGTACAGTGTTGAAGAACCCCTAAATGCCAAGTACACCTTGCAGTATGCACCTTGCAATAATTCTTGCTCTTTTCGGTACCTTTCGGTACTAGTATCAATGTTGTGGTTTTGATTAGCTATGTTATTTTGACACAATATTTGAGGGGGTAAGTTACTTCATTAGGGGTGAATCATTAAGCTTGGGACCGAGCTTGGGACCGGTGTGCTAGTACTTCCTGAGCCAAAAAATATATTTATTTTCTTCATGACTATCCACCCGCTGATACAACTGTGAGAAGGTTATCTTTGGGATCGTGCTAATAGGTAACCAACAACTTAGGAAGAAACTATTGAACTATTGAAGAACAAGATTTTAACGAATTCCCAAGGATGTTTACTGGACGATGAAACAAATGTACAGATTGATTTTGGTCAGCCAAAGTCACGAGTTTGAATCTCACCCCCGGACAAGTTACGAAAATACGAAAAAGGTATCTGAGTAACTACTACGGGAGATGAACCAGCCCAGGGCTGGAAATCTCGATAATAAAGGAAAACGAGAAAGAAAGAAGAAGAATTTGGTTAGCGCTTCATGTGTAAAAGTTCCCAATTGCCACAGGTCAAAGAGAAAATGTCTGCAAGTTTAAGGCTTTGAGCTTAGCTTGTAAGGAATTTTTAAATATGGACATAGTACTACTCTGTTTTGGTTGGTTTTCATCGGTGAAGCGGATCTGTTTCCCCGATAAAAACCAACTAGAACCAAAAAGTACTCGTCCACGGTGATTTAACCCAACTAATAAAAACCCAAAGTCTTCGTTAGAAATGAGCTTATGCGCTCGAATTATATAAGAAAGAGTGCCTGCAGAGACACATTCTGCCGTAATTTATAAAAGGGATCTGTGCAACTTTGGTCAGGATTGGAATGCTGCCATAAAAGTCGAGAGACAATTCAATGGTACCAGTACAATCGTAAAGGACATCAATCCACACAACTACCATGAATTCCATCAAATATAAAAATATTGGGCAATCTTCAAGCAGAACCTGTTGAGAACTCGGTGTGCTGTTGAGAAGCAAAGATGGTGGAATAAAATCGCTAACTGGGGTGCCAAGCAAAGTTTCTAAGACCTATCACTTATTATTATTTTTTGTTTTTCCACTTTTTTTTCAGTTTGTGCCCAATATTTTTTGATTGGGACGAAAATTTGGACAATTTGTGGATTAGGTGTGTTTTTCAATAACGTCAATATCATTCTGTTTATACCATTCCATGAAATCTCAGCTAGAAATGGAAGCTGGCTAAGTCAGGCCAGAACTTCACTGGACCGTCGCGCGATTGAATGAATGGCAAAATTCGCTTCTGAAGACACTCCTCCTTGAATACCTGCCCATTCATAGTCACTCCACCACCTTCGTTTTCTTCTTCCCACAACTGCAGATGCCTTGCTATATCATCAACTTTGAATCTACATGGAGCATAATCCTTGCGTTTGATAAGGTGAAATTTATGTTCCGGAAGTCCAAAGTCCATTTTAACAGATGTTTTGTCGTCCATCAAAATGCATCGGCTGTATTTTGTCAGAACTTGCTCGGTCAGCATTTTTGGCAACCAGGTTCTGTTTCCGGGTATTGTTGGGGTACTTGATGGCATGGCACCACTGAAAACCGTCACGCCGACAGATTCGTGCGATGCCGACACTGTGCGGTGTAGAGAAACTTTTCGCTAAATCACGCAAGGATATCCCAGGATTGTTTCGGATGGCCTTACGGTCATTTACTCGTAGTTTCTTGTCCACTTCTACGATTGTTTTGTTTTGTGCGATCCAGATATTGTTTTTCCCGGTAATGTTTCAGCACGGTATTTACAGTGGATTTTGGGAATTTAAGATACTGTGGGACCATTCCCCCTGAACACGTCGAAATTTCAATCGTGAGTTGGCAAAATTTAAAGGGTGTATTCGATAAAAATGGCACACACATATATACTCATCAAAATTAAACTGATTATCGGATTTTCTTGAAATTTTCAGGGAATGAAGAACTACTAATGAGTTTTGATTTACAACATTTGTTTTATTCAATTTCGTCTCCCATCCCGAATGCCCGCATCTTCCTTTTCACTCCACCCATCAAATTTTGTACAACCGATTTTCCCAGTGTTTTTGTTGTTTTTACCCAAATTTTCATCAATTCTAGCTCTGTTTTTATAGTTTTGGGATGTTTGCGAAGTTCCGTTTTCATAATTGCCCAGAATTTTTCAATTGGACGAAGTACCGGTGAATTTGGTGGGTTCATATCCTTTGGCACAAAATTGACTCGGTACCACTCCAGTACGTTTCAAGCATAGTGGCAGGATGCTAGATCAGGCCAAAACAGAGTTGATCCTTTGTGCTTCTTAATGAATGGCAAGAGACGCTTCTTAAGGCACTCTTCCGTATAAATCGCACCGTTTATTGTTCCGGAAGTGATGAAGGGAGCACTTATTTCACCACATCCGCCAATCGCCTGCCAGATTAGAAACTTCTTTGAAAATTTCGATAGTTTCTTCTTTTGAACATCCTCCGGAACATTGAACTTCGACTTGGCAACGAAATATTCTTGCCCAGGAAGTTGACGGAAGTCAGCCTTGACGTATGTTTCGTCATCCATCACGATGCAACCGGATTTGATGAGCAGTTTCGTGTAAAGTTTCCGGGCGCGGGTTTTCGCAGTGATGTTTTGTTTTTCATTCCGGTTTGGGGCTTTTTGCACTTTGTAAACATGTAACCCAGCACGCTTCATGGTTTTCTGCACAAAACCGGCTGACACCTTAGACTTTTTAGCGACATCTCGAATTGACATGTTTGGACGGTTCTTGAATTGTTGTACAACTTTCCTGGCCATTTTACTGTCCATTGGACCACTTTTACGAACACTCCCTTCCTTCCTTTGGACACTCAGACGCTCCTTGAAGGTTCTTATTACACGAGACACAGTTGTATTTGCAATTCCAAGCCTTTTAGTAATCCACCGGTGGGACGACCCTTTATTTTGATTGTGAGTGCACAAAATTTTCTCACGGACAATTTCTTGTTTCGACGACATGACTGGAACGTATAACTACTCGGATAAAAAAGTTGCGGTTGAAATTACTATTTTAGGGGGTGAAATTAAGTGCAATGAACCCACAATTTTCAGCTGACAATCTGGCGCTATTTTTGCTAGCACGTTAGCAGTCATTTTTACCATGTGAGGTTTTCATTGAGTTTAAGTAATATTTACCATGTCCGTTGCGATTTTTTACAACGTTCATGGTATTTTAATCTCTCATTATTTTACTATGCACCTAGTCATATTGACAACAACCGCATTCAAATAGTTTCAAATGTGCATAGTTAATTTGACCACATTTGATTTTTTTACTATAAGATTGTGCAGAAGCTTGTAAGTTTGAGGTCGATTTTCCCGTTGTTAAAGTAAATACCAAGTATTATATCCATAGTCCATTATTATTACTATTTAAAATATTTCTTTCAAAAATATTGTTTAACTATGGTGGAAAATGGCATACCCTTGTTCCCTACTATAATAACTAGATAATACAAGATAATACAATAAAAAATAGTTGGTATTAAATATTTTAATTAATACTTGCATAAAAAATATTTTTTAAGCCTAATGAAATACATCATATCAATATTGTATACATTAAGTGGAGGACCGTTAAACATAGTCACATTGTGAATTTCATAGTTTGATTGTGTTTTATGTATTTCAATCGATGCGTAGTCATATGAGTATTCTCCAACAAACCATGCCTGGCAAGTTAAATATAATTCATTATTAAACACAAGCAAATCTCTGATTTCTAACAACTCAACTTTCCGCATATTGTGAAGCGATTTTGTAACGAAATCTCCTATTTTATATTCTGTGCCTTTGTAGGAAGCTTTTTACAAGCGTAGAATTTATCTGATGCCGATTTTTTTTTACCTGCTGAACATTGTAATACAGTAATTCAGGTACCTTTATACATATAGCACACTCAAATAAAACATTTGGGTTACTATTAGACAAACCTTCCATATTTTGAATAGAATACATTTGAGCTTTTTTACATAATGTCAAACAAATGTTCTTCCTTGATGTGATGTTACGACTGTACTGTTTAAATATTTGATGCATGGCTTCGAATCTAAAACTCCAAGTATATCTGGGAGGCCCAATTTTCTTTATAACATCAACGTAATGTAATAGTATATGATACTTAGGTTTCAAAGTTGCACCGAATAATTTCATGAAAAGCGTGTGATGATAAATAATTTGTTCATGTAGTATATCTAGCATTTCAGTATCAAAACATGGAAGAATAACTACATCTGCTAATTCAACTAACGACATCATAAAATTCCAGATTCTATCATGCTGTGGAACACCCTCTTAGGTGCGAGTGCAAATCGTGTACCAATCGATCAATTTGTATATCCATACCTATAAATCATACCATATTCTTTTCCATTCTCATTTAATTCATAATTTGAGCACGCTTCGGCATCATTTTTGCATTTCAAAACCATTTACGTCAAGACATGACAGGCATTTAAGGCTCAGTTTTTTCTTCAGCATTAAGAATAACATTTATTTTAAGGTTGCACTTATAAACTTCAATTTCTATATCCGTAAAATTAAATGGTATTATGTATCTCACCATTTGCATCATAGATAATTAAACCGAGCTCTTCGATCACTCCAATAGATATTTGTGAACTGTAACTAGAACAGTAAAGGGTGATACGGTCAAAATTTGGTCAAGGGAAAACGCGTGTAAATCGGTGAAATCGTTTATTTAAAAAATCAAATTAAATTTCTTTTTCAAGTTCAATTAGTATAAAATTCAGGAAAAATATTCAGTTAGGCTTCCGCTTTTCCAAATCCGAATTGCCGGGCCTTACGCGTGACCCCTGCCATCAGATTTTGTACAGCCACCTTGTCCACCTTCTTCGCCGCAGAAAGCCAGTTTGCCTTGAACTGCTGCTCGTCCTTAGCAGTTTTTTTGGTCTTCTTTAGGTTCCGCTTGACAATAGCCCAGTATTTCTCAATTGGGCGGAGCTCTGGCGTGTTGGGAGGGTTCTTGTCCTTGGGAACCACCTGCACGTTGTTGGCGGCGTACCACTCCATGGCCTTTTTACCGTAATGGCAAGATGCCAAATCCGGCCAAACAGTACGGAACAACCGTGTTTCTTCAGGAAAGGCAGCAGACGTTTATTCAAACACTCTTTCACGTAAATTTCTTGGTTGACAGTCCCGGAAGCTTTGAAAATGCTGCTTTTCAAGCCACAGGTACAGATGACTTGCCAAACCAAATATTTCTTTGCGAACTTTGACAGTTTCGTGTGCTTGAAAATATCTGCTACCTTTCCCCTTCCTTTTGCCGTATAAAACTCCTGTCCCGGCAGCTGCTTGTAGTCGGCTTTGACGTAGGTTTCGTCGTCCATTACCACGCAGTCAAACTTCGTCAGCATCGTCGTGTACAGCCTCCGGGATAGCGCTTTGGCCGTCGTATTTTGTTTATCATCGCGATTTGGAGTCACTACCTTCTTGTAAGTCGATAGTCCGGCTCGTTTTTTGGCTCGATGCACGGTTGTAGACGATACACCCAGCTTATTTGCGGCATCTCGGAGAGATAGGTTAGGGTTTCGCTTGAAACTACTGGCAACTCTCTTTGTCGTCTCAGCGGCTTCCGGTTTTCGATTTCCCCCCGATCCAGACTTCCTGGCTGTCGACAAACGTTCCCCAAACACTTTAATTACATTTGTAACGGTTGATTTGGCAACTTTTAGCGATTTTGCCAACTTTGCGTGCGAGTAGCTCGGATTTTCGCGATGCGCGAGCAAAATTTTGATACGCTGCTCTTCTTGCTTGGACGGCATTTTGACAACTGAAGAGTGAATTCCAAAATCAAAATAGGAGCAACATTCTACACACACACACCTTCAAAATGAGGGGTGTTCAGGTTTATTAAATGCAAAATTGAAAGAAATACGTCAAGTTGATATTGACCAAATTTTGACCGTATCGCCCTTTATAAAGAAATCTTTTGAAAACATGTCTTATAGAATAAGATGTTGCTTCTAGAGAAAATCGTATATCTTTTATTGAAAGTTAATTTTTGATAGTTGGAATGATCTTTTCTATTTTCAGCTTTTCCAGGATATGAATAGATATTACTAGTAGGATATTAATATATGTCAAATTTTTATTTTCAGTAACAAACCAGTGGGTGTCAAATATACGCATGCTACATACTTAGATTATTTTACAGAAATCTGTAAAATTTTGCCGCATTCTCAACAGCTGAATGTTCGGTAATCAGATTTTACGGATTTCGGTAAAATTTTACCGAAATCCGGTAATTTTTTTACAGATATCTGTAAAATTTCATCGAATTCCGTTGAATCTGATTACCGAACGTTCAGCTGTTAAGAATTCTTTAAAACTGTTTCAGATTATTGAAAGTTGTTTTTAAAACATATATGTAAGTAAAGCAATCGAACAGAACTAAAAAGTGGAGGTCCTATACGTGCAAATTCCATTATTTTTTTAAGCAAGTTGATTTTATATCGCATGCGATTGAAAATTATAAAAAGTCACTTTTTGCGTGACATAGCTAATAGACGTTCCCAATATACATAAGTGAGCATCAATACTTATGAAACATTCACCACTAAGTAAAGAAACTATCCTAATCACTCCGCTTTAATTGGCTTTTCCTTACGTCTACTAGAGGCGGTGCAGTAATCAAAAAGAAGCGGCCAAACACTAAGTGGATCAAGCTTTATGCTCCCTTTTGAGCAAGCAGTATAAGACCTGACTATAGTTTTTAACATCTTCAAAGAAAATCTGGTAAGCAACTACATTTGTGCCATTTTTGCCAAATCCTCTCGATTTTTGCTCAAACGATTTTGGGTCAAGCGTGACACAGTTATTCAGGCACATATGAGTCACTTGTCCTCTATGGTTGGGCTTTTTGCATTGTTCACTGGGAAATTTTGATCGATTTTATCATAAACTTTGTCACTTACCAGTTTACCAGTTTATTGAAAAAAATTATCGTATCTGCCGTGTAAATTGCAGTTCGTCTGTATCAATACAATTTACGAGCGTTTAACTTCAGAGGCGACTACATGGACCATTAGACTGATGCAAATTTTGAAATATTCTTTTATTTTTGCTCATATGATTACAAATTATGTTCTCATGAGCCTCCCAAAATTTGAGCTCATTTAGTTCTTAACTGGCTGTGCACAACGCAATGAAGGGTTTGCATTGCTCTAAAACTCGTTAAATCAATTTACTGTGCAAGCATTTAGCACAAAAAATAGATACTTTTCTTAGCAACAGTTTTTCACAACATCGCTTTTCGAATTAATGTAAGGAACCAAAGCAAGAAAATGAGAAGGAAGATAATTAATTTCCATTTAATTCCAACTACCTATATCTCTAATCTGATATGCTGTTGATGCCACCAGTGCACATTGGTCCGAAAGGGCGATTTTCAGGAATAAAATAAAAAGTGCACTTAGATGACGTGTAATCGATTTGGTGTCTTCACGGAAGTTTTGGTAAGATTAGCGCATCTGAAAGGTCGTCCATAAACTGCGTTCATCAGGGCACGATTTATTTTTAACGTTTGCATGACGTTTTAGGCTTTCAAAACATTCTACAAAATTGTAGAACTCACAATTTCATAAACTTTGCACAAACATGAACTTGCTATCTTGTTTTATTGAGATATGCAGCATTTATATGGAACCCTTTAAAGTCGGTTCTTAGCTCTAACTTTTTCTTTGATTTTCTCGGTCTACTATGTTCTAAAGTTTTTCCTTTACTATCACACAACTTTTACGAAGACAGCAATACGCTATCTTTCAGTTCTAAAAGATAGCGTATTGCTGTCTTCGTAAAAGTTGTGTGTTTAAGTAAAAGGAAAAACTTTTTAGAACATAGTAGACCGAGAAAAAATCAAAGAAAAAAGTTAAAGCTAAGAAACCGATTTTAAAGGGGTTCCCATATAAAATGCTTCATATCTCAATAAAAAAACAAGATAGCAAGTTCATGTTTTGTGCAAAGTTTATGGAAATTGTGAGTTCTACAATTTTGTAGAATGTTTTGAAAGCCTAAAACGTCACACAAAACGTTAAAAAAAATAAATCGTGCCCCGATGAACGCAGTTTATGGACAATCCCTTTTTCAGATGCGCCTTAATCTTACCAAAAACTTCTTTGAAGACACTAGTTTGATTACGCGTCATCTAAATGCACTTTTTATTTTATTCCTGAAAACCGCTCTTTCGGACCAATGTGCAGTGTTATGCTTATTTGGCTCCTCAGCAGGCAATATTGTTGTATCTGGAACGTAGGATAGAGCACAAAAATCATGGCTACTATGTCACACTGCATAATAATGTGATGCTGACTGAATTGCTGCTTGACCCTACCAAAAGATTATCAATATCATTGTTGCGACCATAGTCACAACGAACCACCATGGGGAATACATCAGGATAGTTTTGTTTTGCCGTACCTCTGGAATTTCCATAGGCCTTAAACTTATATTTCCACTACTACTATAGAAATATTAAACAGTTTACCCTAAACACTAATTATATTGCTCCGACATGTCATGCTGTGATGAGTTGGCAAAACAATCATTATTCTGCCGAACTAAAGTGAATTGGTGCATAAGCCATTATAATAGCTAAAACTATATTCTACTTAAAGCCTAAAGAGAACTTATTTTAGGACAAATAGTATACTTAAAAGCTACGGCAGGAGAAATTCGTGTAAGACTAAACTGTAAAATTGTGAACTAAATGTCTAACCTAGCACACCTGTTAGCATACAGATCTGACAAATAATTGAAGAAATAACCTAAAGACACTAAACGTAAGTACTTAAAACTAAGGACATAAGGCTCAAGCATTTTTCTCGGTACTTACAAAACCGGAGCCAGTTTAACTTATGCAAATTGTTATTGCTAGGAAGTTTTTAACTCTACCCATCACCGAAAATTTGAAATAAAGCGGTTAATAATGTAATATGTATAAGATAACAAAATGATAGTAGACAGTGAACGGAATGCTTGCTTTCTACATTTTAATTTCCATGTTATTACAAATGGCGTGTACAAAGGGTCAGTTTCTTATAAAATGAGTTCGAATTTTAAGAGGCTGTTCAGAAGGTAATTTGAAATCTTTTTTAAATTCTAAAAAGGGAGAATTTGAAAATTTGTATCCGTCTATTGAACCTTATTTATGCATTCGTGTATTAGTCCAGTGTGGCTGTGCTCTGGCAAGAAGAAAGCACTCGTTACCATCGGACGTAGAATTACCGGATCGGAGTGTTCCTCACGAGAACCGTTGAGACAAGAAGCACGTGCTTTATAGACATGGGGTGAGAGTGAAAGTCTCGCCACGCAAATGAGTGCCTTCGAGATATAATACAAAGGTCAACGCGGCAGATTGCATGCCATCGAGGATTGATGCTGAGCTGCCTACACTATATATAGGGTGCATTTCCGAAAGCTCGAAATATATTTGCGCACGGTGGAAACGTTGGCGTTTCGGAAAATTATAAAACACCTTTCAGACTGAGCAGTACCGACTATTTTGGGACAATAAAGTTAACACCTTTTTTTTTTTTTTTCCAAACGAGACTTGTTCTCTTATTCGTTTACCGATCGTCGCTAGGGGAGGCAGCTCAAACCGCAAAACCAACGGCGAGTTTTTATAGAACTTGTTTTCCGTAGGATGTACATATGTGCGGTTTGTGGTTTTATCAAATAGGGACAATTATTATTAATTACCTGTCATGTCAGAATGTGACTGTCTTGTTGCTTCTTCTTTCTTATCGTTTCTAGCTTATTGCTTTCACAATAAGCTTATTCCTTGCTCGCAACTTAATGTCTAAATTCACTTCCGCAGTTATTAATCGAGAGCTTTCGATATTAAGTATCACCTTTGAATTAGTTTGATTGTGTGGCATGTATCATCATACCCTTTTGCCCATGGAGCCGAGAAATTTTCCTTAACGACAAATTCCTAGACCAGACCGGGAATCGGGCCCAGCCACCTCCAACATGGTGATGCTTTGTAGCCGCGACTTTACCGACTGAGCTAAGGGAGGTCATGTTGCTATTGGTTGAATTATTATTTAATAGCAAGCTGAATGCATATATCAAATCGGTAATTATGGTGTATTATTTATACCCCCAGTTCTAGTGAGCAGCATTTTATTGTAATTATGGAGAACTGGTTTGAGATTTCTTTTTATATTCTAGTAAACTAAAGGATCTTGCTGGTGATTTTTAGGATCAATTATTGTGAGAGCATTTGAAACGATTAGTAGATTTCTTTAATATAAAACAAATAGGTCATGCACTTTGCTTGTTGTTTTATGTATTCTCCCATGCGCGGAAGAAACGATATTTGATGAAGTTTGTCAGAAGCAGATAATTTCTCATCTCCGTGCGAAGCGCTAGGAGTGGACGGTAATTTATTGCTAATAAACGAATAGACATGAAGAGGGTCCTCCTTTAGCTCAGTCAGTAAAGGCGCAGCTACAAAGCAACACCATGCTGGAGGTGGCTGGGTTCGATTCCTGGTCTGGTCTAGGAATTTTTAGATAAGGAAAATTTCTCGACTCCCTGGGCATAGCGTATGATTGTACTTGCCACACAATCATACTAATGCAAAAATGGTACCTGGCATCGAAAGCTCTTAATTAATAACTGTGGAAGTGCATCTAGAACACTAAGTTGAGAGCAAGCAATAAGCTAATTGTGAAAGCAATAAGCTTGAAATGCTCAAGAAGAAGACATGAAGAGAAAGTCTATTAATAGTTCCGTATATGGCAATGGCAGGCTTTGAAATTGAAAGATACAAGTTTGAAAACGGGCGGGAATTTCTCCCCTTTGCGTACCCTGCATGTGGAAGTGTGGTAAAGGGTTATGTGCCTGATTTGGATACTACCGTTCAATGCCCTCGTTTCTGTCAATGTTAGGTAGATCTGTCACTGCGCAGTGGTTCATTTGGGATTTACGAGGGGTACGGTGGGTAGAATCTTTTCAGAACATCCTCCCCGCTTGACGACTGAAGTCTGGCTTCTGCGTCATCAGACCATTCTACTCTAGCAACGCGAATTGTTACAGCGCGTTGCAAAACTCCTCCGCTGGTTTGCACATCTGCCTTCCTCACGATTCCACCTTGTTCTCTATAAGTTCTGATGATACGCCCTCTAGTCCAATGTTTTCGAAATTTCTCGTCTGCAATCACCACCAGTTCACCAGCTTTGATCTCCCGCACATCTTTAAACCATTTTGATCTTCTTGTGATCGTTGGTAGGTATTCCAACAACCAACGTCTCCAGAAGTGATCCAAAACCATCTGTATAGTAGACCAGCTATTCTTTAACGCTGCGCCTTCGCCAACCGGATTCTCGATAGGCTGTTTGACACCCTTCGAATTCATCATCAGGAAGTATGAGTCGAACATTCCTACAAATGTTAATGGTCGAGAGTTAACCATGTATTCAGCCTCAGCTAGCATAATTGCAAATGATTCCTCGTCGAGTTTCCGCGATGTCGGTACGCTCCCGAGTGCTGCCTTTACTGATCGTACCATCCTCTCCCAGCAACCTTCCATGTGGGGAGCTGCAGGAGGATTGAATCTCCACTGCGTATGAGCATCGGTAAATGTACTGCTTAGATCATCGTTGAGTCTCCTTATCTCCTCGACCAGTTCTCTTCCGGCCCCAACGAAATTTGTACCGTTATCCGTGAATATTTCTAATGGGGAACCTCGCCGGGCAATGAACCGGCAAATAGCTTTTTTACATGAATCTGTTGATAACGTAGACTTCCAAATGAATGGCCCTGACTGTTAAACAAGTAAAAAGGGCCACCCATCGTTTCACCGAGTTCTTCCTATTGTTATCAAGTAAGGTCCAGAATAGTCTATTCCTACAAAGGAAAATAGACGTACGAATGGAGTAAGCCTTTCTAGTGGGAGTGAGGCCATCTGCGGTGTTACCGGTACTGCTTTGTGGACGCGACACCAGTTACATTTTTCTTGACGAAGCATAACCGACTTCTCAACTTTGAAATGTGAAACCTTTGTCTGATTTCGTTTATGACTGTTTGCGTGCTTGTAGTTGCGATGATACCAATCGATAACAAGGCGGGTGATGTAGCTGTCCTTCGGGAGTATAATCGGATACCGAGTATCGAATGGTAGAAACTCGGCTGCGGATAAGCGGCTATTGATGCGAATAACTCCGTACTAGTCCATGATAGGTGACAGTTTGCTTAACGAGCTGTTACTTTCCACGCTGTTCGCGTGGAATTTCCTGGTTTGATCTTAAAACGTTGACCTCTTCGGGATATGCTTCGCTTTGTGCTGATCTCCACAGCACCCTTTCTGGATGCAGTAGTTCTTTTTTCGACGGATTTTCTATGGAATCTAGAGTAGCCATCTTCCGTTGCGATTGTATTCTCTTGACGAATCGTTGAGCATACGCTACGCATCTGAGAAGTCGCTCCCAGTTTGAGAAGCGCTTACGCCGTATGAGTGGTTCCACGATGGAGTGCTTGCCCACATAGGCCGATCGAACGTCCTCATCCGTTTCGTTTATAGAATACTCTTGTTTTCCTGGCCAGAATTTCTCCGATTTGTACAGGAAACGAGGATCTCGATACCAACGGCTGTCAGAGGTAAACGATGGCCCCTTCCTCCATTTAGTTGCTTCATCGGTGGCGTTTAAGTTGGTTGGAATCCATCTCTATTCCTCTGGCCTGGACAAATGAAGAACTACGTTGACTCGAAGCACCACAAATTTCCTATACCGTCGGAGATCCGATGTAATCCAGGCGTGTACAGTTGAGGAGTCGCTCCAAAAGTGGATTCGGCGTACCTTCAACGAGTGACCTTCCTCGATCGATGTCCGTAAGCGCACTCCCAAAACCGCTGCTAGTAGTTCTACACGTGGTGTAGATAGAGGCTGAAGAGGCACCACCTTTATTTTGATGACACCAAAGTGCAACGAACAATTTCGCGGTCGACGATTCTAAAATATGCAACGGCAACGTAGGCTTCCGCACTAGCTTCAACGAATATGTGCAGCTAAAACGTATCGAAACTGCAGGGTTCATAACCGGGGAAATAGCAACGTGGCACTTTAACCTCATCAATTCCTCGCAAGCGAATCAGCAATTGTTGCCAGTGAATGAAAATGTTTTTGGAATCTTTTCATCCCAGCCTATCTTGGTTCTCCATACATCCTGGATCATTATCTTTCCATGAATCACAAAGGTTGAGACACGTCCTAATGAATCGTAGATGCTCATGACTATTTTGAGCAGCTGTCGTTTTGTTGGAACAACTTCACCGGTCAAGATAACCTCCAAATCGTCACGGAAGTTCAAAGCGAATGAAAAATATCCTCTTTCGGGCGCCATATCATTCTCAACAATCGCGCACCGCCACATTCTTGGTCGATAGTAAAATGTTTCACTGCTGCGGGATGAATCTCCCCTATTGCTTTCATAACTTCCTCCTTGTTGGAGATCCAATTCCGGATATGAAAGCCAGCTTTACTATGAACTTTCATGACTTGTGTGGCGAGTTCGACAGCTTCGTCTACGGTGTCGATACTATCTAAATAAAGCTTGCTTCAGATAGAATTGGAACAAAAACAATTGCCTGTATTTCAGTTATTTATTATTGAATTCAAGATCTTTTTTTATACAAATGTAGCGTTTTCTTCATACTTTTAAGAAAAAATACGGATAAAATTATTCGTCACGGTTTCGAAGGAATTCTCGAATTTTTCCTGTAACACGGCTCATTAAGCGGCGTACACCTTCTTCGTCCATCGTTTTAGCTATCTTATTCCACCAGGTCTTCATCTGATTGATGTCTTTGACAACCTTTCGCTTTGCCTTGAGTCCCCTCTTCATGATTGCCCAGTATTTCTCAATAGGGCGGAACTGGGGGCAGTTGGGTGGGTAAAGGTTTTTCGGAACAACCTGGACCCCTTTCTCTGCATACCATTCTTGAACGACTTTGCTGTAATGACAGCTTGCCAAATCTGGCCAAAACATTACGGGATGGTCGTGGGATCGAATGAACGGCAAAATTCGTTTTTGGAGACACTCTTTTTGGTATAGTTCCGACGTCACTGTCTTATTTGTAACGAAAACTTTCGTGTTTTTGCCACAGCTGCAAATGCCCTGCCGAATCATGAATTTTCGTGCAAATTTGTCGGCAAAAAAATTTTTAAATTTGGCTGGAACATCCCTGCGAGCCGTTGCCAAGTAAAATTTTTGACCTGGGATTTGCCCGAAGTCAGCCTTGACATAGGTTTTGATCGTCCATCAGAAGATACCCGTCGAACTTGGTCAGCACCTGGTCGTATAGCTTCCGAGCACGGATTTTGGCCACACTATTCTAGAAATTAGAAGAAGAATTAGTATCTTCCATTTAATTCCAACTACCTTTGCTTATCTTCGACAGATACGCGTATTTCGTCTACAATGTGCAGACTTCTTCAGTGTCTCGTACTAATAACTCGACTGAAAGAAAACCTTCGCCACCTGCCGTATATATACTATTTTCTAAATACAAAACGTTTACCTATCATTATGTTGTTTATACCTATCTTATTATTAGTTTGTCTATACCTATCCTGAGTCAAAAACAAGTGTACTTAATATCTAATTCGCTTCTTTCTCATTTATACCTAACATACTTATTGTGTAGCAGCGGGTGCTCCGCTTCGTCGGGTTTGATGTCGTTTGGGTAGTAAGTTGAAGAGCCATGTGTAACCATTGCCTTGGTCTTTGTTTAGTAGATTTGTGTTCTGTTGTTTGTTTATTTCTAAGCTTTCTGCGACGTCTAATTTCCAGGTGTAGATGTGGTCCGTAATATTGTGATGTCATTCGTCGTTATGTCGTGATTTTCCGTGAATTTGTTCTACGACTGTTGATTTGAAGTTATGTGAAATTCCTTTTCGTTCTGTTGACAGCCTTAGTTACCTCGCTAGATGCTCCTTGAACCGTTGCCAAGGTTCTCTTTGTTTGACCTACATATATTTTGCTGCAGTGTTTACGATTCTGTATACCCCTGCTCTGCTAATGTGTCTACTGAGTCTTTGGTGGAGCCTAACATCGATGCTAATTGGTTGTGCCTACTAGAAAAACTAAGTCTAAGCCAAATTCCTAAGTCGTGGTTTAAGCTTTTGTGTAATGTCTTTATCGAAGGGACGGATACACGTTTTAGGGTTCAGGTGAGTCTGAGAGGGTTGTTAGTGATTTTCTATGAAGATGTTTTCCTTTTAGTTGATGATCGCTTGAATTGTCCTCTTTTCGTACTATTCTGGCAGTTTCGAAATATGCTAATTCTCGCCTCTCAATAAACTGAAAAGCCAAAGAATTAGCATATATCTTCGAAACTGCCAGACTCTAAATCGGTCAATTATTAACCTTAAAAAAAATGGTGGTGAAACTTGAAATAAAAACGTATTCCTATTTTTTTATGGTGATTAAAATTAGGGTGGTCCCCATTTTTACGGAAATGCAATAACTAACTTTTTTATTTGCAGAAATAGACGTTTACATCCTTTGGCAAATTTGTAGCGCAGAAAATTTCATAAAATTTTTATTGAACATTTTTTTTTGTAGCTTGAAAATTGACCGATTTAGAGCAACTTTTCCCTCGTCAACTTAGGGTGAGCCATAAAAAAAAGTTTTTCTGTCCTAACTTTTTTGCTTCAATTTTCATCGTTAAGTTGTGTTAAAACGAGTTGTAGAACTTTTAAAGGCGCGTATTTAATTTGTATTTAATGTACTTAATGTATTTAATTTGCCGTTAGCTTCAACCAATCAATAGTTATAGAAGTTTTTGATCTTAAACCATCCCAGATTAAAATGTAATTTTCTCAAGATACAGAAATAATATATCTCTAGTTTTCACATATGTTGAACAATATAAATTGTCCTTTAAAATGACGTATTTAATTTTTTTTTGTATTTGCCCCAATCATGAAAATTAACATTTAAAAAGGGCGTATTTTTTTAAGAAAAACTTCAATAACTATTGATTTATTGAAGCTAGCGGCAAAATTTGTATACCAAAGTACGCGTCTTAAGAAGTTCTAAAACTTGTCAAAATACAACTTTACGGTGGGAATTGAAATAAAAAAGTAAGGGCAAAAAAATCAATTTTTTATGGTACACCCTAAGTTGATGAGAAAAAATTGCTTTAAATCGGTCAAATTTTAAGGTACAAAAAAAATTATGTAATAAAAATTCCATGAAATTTTTTGCGCTACAATTTTGCCAAAGGATGTAAACGTCTATTTCTGCAAATAAAAAAGTTAGTTTTTGTATTTCCGTGAAAATTGGGACCACCCTAATTTTAATCAACATCAAAAAAAGGGCCTTGATGATACAAACCATATTGTAGAACATTACTTTGCTGTAAAGTTTCAAGTTTAGGCGCTGGGAGCATGTTTCCTCGTAAATTCGTGATCTGGACCATAGTGCAATGGTAAGAACCAAGTACGTTCTGGTAAAACAAGAAAAGTGAAGCATACGGTGAAAAGTGAATTACAGTTTGGTAGAATTATTATGTTAATTAAATATCTTTTTTTCACAAATGAACATTTATTTGTAGAATAAAAAATCCTAAATACCTTAATTATAGTTCTTAAATAATCTGTGGTGAATTGATGCACTAGTGGAGACAAATTGTGAGTTACGCTTAATATTACTGGATTATTATAATCTCTCACAAACACATTGCATAGTTACAGCTTCGAGCTACTCACAACAAAAAACGAGTTTGCTACCCAGAAAGTCCGAAAACTAAAGGTAAAGGTGGCAGGACCGTTAGAGAGTTAAATACGATTCGATGATGCTTCGATGCTTGGGTACCCAGATAACCAATAAGCATTAGCATATGCAGTAAATCAACCCTAAATCTGCATTTCAGATGCTACAAGCGTTATACTAGCATTATATCAGCATCTTGAATGCTATCTGTTGTAAATTTGAATTTAAAATGCTATTTAAATGCTTGTAGCCTATAATAAGCACTTTGAATGCAAACTAGCATTAATAAAGCACTATCATAGCATTGCAGTAAAGCAGCCGTATATTGGGCCGAAAATGGCATTTATGTAGCATTTAAGGTGACTTAATTGCTTGATAGGCTGCTGTAAAGACGCTTTGGAACTGCTTATTGGTTACCTGGGTATAATCCAGGCTCTGCATAAAAAAAATTAATACACTTCAGTGTTTAACGTTGCAGTATGGTCCAGATCACGAATTTACGAGGAAACATGCTCCGAGGCCTAAACTTGAACCTTTACAACAAAGTGATGATCTATAACATGGTTTATATCACTAAGGCCCATTTTTTATGTTGATTAAAATTAGGGTGGTCCTCACTCTCATGGAAATATAAAAACTAACTTTTTTATTTGCAGAAATAGACGTTTACATTTTTGGACAAAGTTGTAGCGCAAAAAATTTCATGGAATTTTCATATATAATTTTTTTTGTAGCTTGAAAATTGACCGATTTAGAGCAATTTTCCCTCATCAATTTAGGGTGTACCATAATTTTTTTTTTTTGCCCTTACTTCTTATTTCAATTCCTACCGTAAAGTTGTAATAGTTGTAGAGCTTATAAAGGCGCGTATTTTAATGTACTAACTTTGCCGCTAGCTTCAACCAATCAATAGTTATTGAAGTTGTTCTAAAAAAAATACGCCCTTTTCAAATGTTTATTTCTATGATTGAGGCAAAAGAATTTCAAAGACATCATATGAAAGGACAATTCATATTGTTTAACATATGTGAAAACTAGAGATATTTTATTTCTGTATCTTGAGAAAATACTTTTGAATCTGGGATGGTTTTAGAGGAAAAACTTTAATAACTATTGATTGGTTAAAGCTAGCGGCTAAATTTATATATCAAAATACGCGCCTACAACTCGTTTAACACAATTTTACGGTGCGAGTTGGAAATAAAAAGTTGTATGATGTATGATATGTACTACCACCCATTGTAGCACGGAAACTACGTCCGACAGCAATAGGCTCTCTTCTCTGTTAGACTTGATCAAGCTTTAATAACCACTGATTATCCTAGTCATGCCATTGTATGAAGGGCCAAAAAGGGGTTGGATGGATCGATAGGCAACATCACTTATACGTATCCACAGGGATATAAAGAATCTCCTTCCAACAACAAGACTGAACAATTGGTCACAAGAGCAAGCTATCTAACATAAGGATGCCCCAATGGGCGGGGAGAAGAGCCCGCCCTTTATTCACAAACTGTTAACAATGGGGAGTTGGCATTTCCACTCTCCCCATTCAGAGTGCTTCAATCGGATGCCCTGATGGTCCCTCCCGTTCCCATGAATTGTTTATAGAATAGTGTATATATTTATGCAAATGAAAAATAATCCAATCATTCATATCTATTTTTTTTTTTAATAATCATTTATTTGTACAGGCTCAATCGAATAAACTTTACAGAGCCAAATTTTCATACTTTTATACATCATTTATCTTAAAACTAAAGTTAGGAGGATAGAGCCGATTACTCGCGGCCGTCTCGATGTTAATAGGAATTACAAATTACGGGTGGGAAAGAGGGTGGGAGTTTAAAGTATGGTTTACATAACACATTAAATTTAAATTCTAAATTATTGAAACACTTATAACTACACAACTTTTGGTTTTCTTTTTATTCGAACATTTTTGAAAGAGAAAAAAAAACACACGAACACAGAAAAAAAACTTATACTAAACATACATGTTAAACTAACTACAATCTAATGCTAATGTTAGTCAAAAACACATAAATGAGTTTCATGTACTCCAAATCACGTACAGCCAAAATATCTCGAATTGGCACCTTGAGTTGTCTACCTCTAGCCCGAAGGGAATCATAAAGCCCCGATCTGACCTCACGCTGCTCAGAACAAGACCAAATAACGTGATCTGCGTCCTGATAGCTTTGTCCACATTCACAGAGATTGCTGTCGCTCAGCCCAACCCAGAATAAATGAGCGTTCAAAGAATAATGATTGGACATGAGGCGAGACATGACACGAATGAAGTCTCGACCCACATCCATCCCCCTAAACCAAGATTTCTTCGACACCTTTGGGATGATAGAATGTTGCCATCGCCCCAAATCTCCTTTACTCCATTTATACTGCGCCTTCATATCTATTATATACGATCTCTATTCGGTTGATTCTGAAATGCAAGAAATATAGTCAAGTGTTTTAGTGTAGAATTGCGTGGTTCGCGCTTGAGCGCGTTTTCGTTCGTTTTCACTGATAGCAGCATTTTACCAAAATCTTGATTTGTGGTATCCTGAAAAAGTTTGTTCAATTTTACAGAACTAACATTTATACATTTTAATTTACTGTTGCCATGGTCACTATTTGCAGCTTGATGTTGATTTTATAACATGATTCCGCTTTTATTTTGCACCTGTTGTTATTGCACCTGTGTTGGGAAAGCAGGGAAGATTTAATTGACAGAGAGTTAAAGACAAATGGTCATAAAAAACAATAAGCAATGGTTAAATCATCTATGAAGTAAAATCGATAAAACAATATCATCAAATATAACGATATTGTGAATTATGGTACAGTGATGCCAAAAATTGAACTGTAACATCAGACACTAGCCGAATGGCAAACAGCGCTGCACGAATCAAACCAGCTCAGATTTGGAAGAAGGTCTATTCGCAAACAGGAAATGAAAAACACATTAGGTAATAAGTACAAAATCCTACCATAGATTCCGTTGCAGCTTCTTTTAATCAAGGTACTAAATACTTCTCAATCATAATGATAATTCGACATAAAGGACAAAATAATTAAAAGTATATATAACCTTTAAGGTGAAATTGTAAAAAACAAATATTTATGTTAGAATATAAATCACGAAAACACAAGTAATGATAAAAATGATAATAATGATGATAAAGATGATAGAGATGAATGATTATGGCTATGAATAAACAATGTCCTATAAGATAAAATATGTGGTGAGGGTATATTGTAATATGAACTGAAAATTACATGTGTGCCGACTGCTGTTTTGTTGCAATTGCAGACAAACTTTATGAACCATTATGAACCAGAAAATTTAGGCAATGTATGAGCGCCATGAAAAAAAAAGAATTTTAAATTTTAAATTATTTTATAATACCTGACGACCTGGAAGACCTGAAAGATATGAGAATGGAAAATTATGATATGATTTACCGGTCGCACCCCCTCACTTCGCTATTGTCGGATTGACAACATTGCCCAGGCTACGCCAACCAGCGTCTCCATGTTTCAGCTGGCAGTCTTTTGTGATCATATGACTCGTGGAGGCGTGAGGTAGGAACTTGTGAGGACCAGAGGTCGGTCGCACCCTCCTTAGAAATTGTCAACTCACCATTTGAAACCCGGTGCGAGTTAGAAATAAAAAGTTAGGGCAAAAAACATTTTTTTTATGGTACACCCTAAGTTGACGAGGGAAAGTTGCTCTAAATCGGTCAATTTTCAAGCTACAAAAAAAAAAATTGTAAAAATTCCATGAATTTTTTTGCGCTACAACTTTTTCCAAGAATGTAAACGTCTATTTCTGCAAATAAAAAAGTTACCTCTTATATTTCCGTGACAATGGGGACCACACTAACTTTAATCAACATAAAAAAATGTGCCTTCGTTTTTATTTCAAGTTTCACCACCATTTTTTTAAAGGTAAATTTTTAGACCGATTTAGAGCAACTTTTCCCTCGTCAACTTAGGGTGTACCATAAAAAAAAGTTATTCTGTCAAAACTTTTTTATTTAAATTTCCATCGTAAAATTGCTTTCTGACGAATTGTAGAAATTTTGAAGGCGCGTATTTTGATATATTAACTTTGCCGCTAACTTTAACCAATCAATAGTTATTGAAGTTTTTCTTCTAAACCATCCCAGATTCAAATGTAATTTTCTCAAGATACTGAAACAAAATATCTCTAGTTTTCACACATTTTAAACAATATATATCGTACTTTCAAATGACGTATTTAATTATTTTTTTGTTTGCCCCTATCATAGAAATCACCATTTGAAAAGGGCGTATTTTTTTTAGGAAAAACTTCAATAACTTTTGATTGGTAGAAGCTAGCGGCAATGTTAATACATCAAAATACGCGCCTTTATAAGCTCTTTAACTCGTCTCATCACAGCTTTACGGTGGGAATTGAAAAAAAAATTGGGGTTGGCGCGAATGCAACCTGTTTGTTTTTTGCAGCATAAAATGGACGGAGCAACATGTACCCTTCAATCGTAAAATTAATTAAAGCTTGCAGAATAATCAATATTTCCGCACCATCAGAGCCATAAACCCATCCTTCTGTTGTTACACCATGAAATTCAATCTCCGGTGATGCGCGGTGCATAATAGTTCATACATTCCATCATTTAAAATATTTGCATGTAGAGTTTATTTAATCAAATTGAAAGCTTATACTTACCAGTCAAAAAGTTAATGAAACAATACTCGCATTATGATTGATGAAAGTTCAATTAACTTTTGTTTTTTTTTGCAGAACCGTGGCAAACAGTATATGAGTTTTTGCGAAGCTCATTCGGTAAAGGCGCAGCTACCAAGCAACTGATTGCTGCAACTGCTGGTGGAGGCTGATTATCCGGTCTGGTCCATTTTTCATAAAGGAAAATTTCTCGACTGCCTGGGTTTAGTTTATGATTGCAATTGCAATGCAATCATACAAATGCAAAATGTTACAGAAGTCAAATGCTCTCAATTGTTAGCTGTGGAAGTGCATTAAGAAAACTTTAATAAGTTAAGAGCAGACAATGAGCTTGAAATGTCAAGAAAGAAGAAAGAGCTTACAATTTATAAAGGTACTAGACCAGCCGTTAGTCCATGGCGCCAAATAACTGCGCTTTGCCAGGAGCAGAATCCAGCAAGGTGCCGTAAACATTGAACTTTGTACTGGCGAAACCGTAAAAAGTGGAAAACTTTTCCGACCTTAATTAAAAGCCTTTTCTTTGGATATGGAGACGGAAGCGTTGACGCATTTTCTTCCTCGTCATTTGGCAATGGCACGGAAGGAAAGTGAAATCCAATTACGCTGATCCTGTGCAGACGATTTGGCCGGGTACAGGAGAGTCGTTTTCAATGATGTCGTCGTAAACATTAAGATAGGTACTTAGCCGGTGTCGAGCATCGAGACGATCGATAATTCTTTTTTATGGAAAGTAACAATTATTAAGTCGAACGAGAATGATGATGGCGTTGCCGATGGTTATTAGTTTTGGTTTCACATTTAATTCCTCAGTCTGAACGGCAGGGAATAAAAGGAATAAAATCCATTCACGATAATCATGTTTATGTACGCATGGTCTTTGTCTAACCTTTTGAAAAGATTGAATAAGATTTTTGAAAAGATCAGAAGCTCATCCAACCAATGTTTGTACATTCTTTCTGAAGGATCTGACGTGATTTAAGATTTTAGGACTCAGAATTTGGTTTTTAGCGCCGACTGGAATTAATACCAGACCACAAAACCTGGTAATTCAAATAATACAAATCAAAGTACATCTATTGAAAACAATACTTTTAGGTTTCCTATTTTCCATCTCAAACCATCAGAGAACGTTGATTCATCCACCCAGTCGAACTCTAAACTGCATCAACACAGCCATATTTACCCTATTATGCACAAATTAAACGGCGAAAGCCAACCGACCGGTGCTGTGAAATTATAATTACATTTCAAAATCACTGGGATACTATCATCATAATAATTGTATTTTCGTTCCACATGTTGCACTTGATTTTGATTTAGATTTTAAATTGAATTGGTAATTGCATTAAGGTCAGTTCTGCTTCAGTCTGGTTCCTCGCTCCCAACGAAGTGCGACCATGTCCATCCCTGAGACCGATGACGACGACGACGAGTATGAGGCCATTAAACTGTGTATGATGCGAGGTTCGAATTTCGAGACTGTCCCAGACGAAACTGACGACGAACAATTTGACGATGGTGATGGGTGTCCCTTCTGGCGAAATATGTATGGCGATGAATATTGTCACCCGATATAAACGCATTATCTCATTCGCTCTTACTACCGTTTTCGGCACTACATCTGCTTGGAAGGGGCATTGGTGGCGAAAGGTGACCATGGAGGTTTTTGATTGATTTAATGACTGACAATTTTACTGGTTGAATTCAACCAGGACTTAACGCTCTATTCACTTGAAATCAGCACGCACTGCTTTTTTTTAAAGCGCTTCTAGTGGTTGAGAAGCCCTCCGTTTTTAGTGATTAAGGCTTTGTTACACGCAAAAATAAAATCCGCTCTAGAAACTACCATTTAGAGGATTTAGAGGAAATTGAGCGCAAACACCAACAATTTTTACCTTGACTATAAACTCGTTTGATTTTACCATGCCTGCAATTGAAGTCAACCATGGTGGGGTTGATATCCACATAAAGTCTGTCAAATATACCCTGAATGTTGAAGGCTGTACTATTAACGTAGTAAATGGGACTGAAATTTCATGGTAGTTTTAAAAATGGGCATAGTCGGATAAAATGGTAGTTTTTACAGAAAGATTTTTTTTTCAGTGTACGATCAAAAAATTGCGAAATCGTTGTTTTTTCTTCAAAATATAGCGTTTGCAGTATCCTAAAACACTGGTTATTGGGCCTGAATACGTTTTCTGCACCTGAAAATTTCTGTTTCTGAAAATTCAATTCAAATCTTGTATTATCCCCAATGAATTCCCAGGATGTCTTGTGGCCAAGTTAAAAGAACTATACATTTCGTCTACTAAAGGGTGTATTCGATAAAAATGGCACACACATATATACTCATCAAAATTAAACTGATTATCGGATTTTCTTGAAATTTTCAGGGAATGAAGAACTACTCATGAGTTTTGATTTACAACATTTGTTTTATTCAATTTCGTCTCCCATCACTAATGCCCGCACCTTCCTTTTCACTCCACCCATCAAATTTTGTACAACCGATTTTCCCAGTGTTTTTGTTGTTTTTACCCAAATTTTCTTCAATTCTAGCTCTGTTTTTATAGTTTTGGAATGTTTGCGAAGTTCCGTTTCAATAATTGCCCAGAATTTTTCAATTGGACGAAGTTCCGGTGAATTTGGTGGGTTCATATCCTTTGGCACAAAATTGACTCCGTTGGCTCGGTACCACTCCAATACGTTTCGAGCGTAGTGGCAGGATGCTAGATCAGGCCAAAACAGAGTTGATCCTTTGTGCTTCTTAATGAATGGCAAGAGACGCTTCTTAAGGTACTCTTCCGTGTAAATCGCACCGTTTATTGTTCCGGAAGTGATGAAGGGAGCACTTATTTCACCACATCCGCAAATCGCCTGCCAGATTAGAAACTTCTTTGCAAATTTCGATAGTTTCTTCTTTCAAACATCCTCCGGAACATCGAACTTCGACTTGGCAACGAAATATTCTTATCCAGGAAGTTGACGGAAGTCGGCCTTGACGTATGTTTCGTCATCCATCACGATGCAGCCGGATTTGGTGAGTAGCTTCGTGTAAAGTTTCCGGGCGCGGGTTTTCGCAGTGATGTTTTGTTTTTCATTCCGGTTTGGGGCTTTTTGCACTTTGTAAACATGTAACCCAGCACGCTTCATGGTTTTCTGCACAAAACCGACTGACACCTTAGACTTTTTAGCGACATCTCGAATTGACATGTTTGGACGGTTCTTGAATTGTTGTACGACTTTCCTGGCCATTTTACTGTCCATTGGACCACTTTTACGACCACTCCCTTCCTTCCTTTGGACACTCAGACGCTCCTTGAAGGTTCTTATTACACGAGACACAGTTGTATTTGCAATTCCAAGCCTTTTAGCAACCCACCGGTGGGACGCCCCTGGATTTTGATTGTGAGTGCACAAAATTTTCTCACGGACAATTTCTTGTTTCGACGACATGACTGGAACTACTGAATGTATAACTATGAAACTTGGCAGATGTAAATAATACACAATGGATAAGATCTACTCAAATTTCTAGGTTTTTTACGCATACGATTCAAAAGTTACAGAAGATTTTCTGTGTGCCATTTTTATCGACTACACCCTTTATCCGACACGGATTCCTATCTTGAAAGAGATAAATGGCAGAATCAACAGTAACCAGCCTCTTGGTATTGGCAGTTTCACTACAGCGTCATCCACCTTCAAGCTTAACTTGGCCAGATTTTGATGTCAGAGTCAGAAACGTCATGGCAGAACGTTTGCATTAAAAAAATTGAAAAAAAATTGTCGTTTTTTTATGGGTTTACCTTCACCTGCACTGGCGAAACTACCCATGCGGCATCAATCAAAGTAACCCATGAGCCAGCAGTCCACATTTGACAGCTCTATCAGTCGAACTCTAACCGTGATGTCAAAAACAGTGAAGCAACTCAGTTTAGAAGAGTGCGCGTTCAAAGAACGACACCCCGTAGCGTCGAAAACGGACATCGTGCGGCACACTGTGGACGCCGGATACGCCCGTTCCGGCATCTACAACATCTTGGCACTATGAGACAATAATCAGAGCAAGACGCTCGACGACCCTGAGCGACCAGAAGCTCCAAACGATGCTGAATAGGAAGACCGAGGTAAAAGTGGCCAAATCGCTGCGTGCGCTTGGCCGGAAGGTCGGTTCAACCGGCCAAACAGTGAAAAAGTACCTGGCAAACATCAACATACATGTCAGGACGCGGAAGACGCGTCCACTGGTTTCGGAGCTGCAGGCAATGTCGCAGCGGCAGCAGCTGAATTAGATGGTCAACTCCCGGCGTTTCCCGGCGAATCACGACGTGGCGGTGGTGATCGACGACGAGACCTATGTCACCCTGGATGGCAACGACTGGCAGGGCACTTCGTATTTTATTCCCCTACGAAGGAAGTGAGCTCCGAGGTTCGTTTCTCACACTAAGTTCCCCAAGAAGATGCTGCTGTGGCTGACAATCAGCGAGAAGGGGTTGTCAAAGCCGATCTTCTTTTGCTCCTAACTGGCCGTGAATGGGGAAATTTAAAATACGAAATGCCTGCCGGAAGTTGCGTCGTTCATCAAGAAATATCATAAGGGCGAAGACGCGGTGATCTGGCCAGATCTGGCGTCGGCCCACTACGCGAAGCGATCGTTGGAGGAGATGGAGCGGCTGAATATCGAGGTGGTACCCAAGTCGGCTAACCCGCCCAACGTCCCCCAGGTGTGTCCCATCGAGAATTTCAGGGCCAACCTGAAGCGTAAGATCTACTCCAACAATTTTGTCGCGGAAACTGAGGAGGAATTGATAAATAAAACGAAGAAAGCACTCAAAAATATGCCTACATGCATGTTTTCGTCCGCCATGGCGAATGTTCCGGCGATGGCGAAACTGCCGGAAGGCTGCTCGCAAGGGCGTAGCACTTTTTTGCTAGTAAGCTTAAATATTTACCTTCCATGGGAAATTTATCAAAAGGAATTATCTGTGTTAGCTTTTTTTTATCACCACCCGAAAAAAGTCCATATTTTTTAAAGCAAACGTTATTTTTGAGAATACGCATGAGCCTTCTTTACCACCCGAAATCGTAACTCCATTAATGCCAGAGAACCAACACATGATGTTTGGGACTAACGATATCCTCACTGTGCTAATACTGTTACTGATTACTAATACTGTTGAAAATACTGGCGCAGGTCAAATAAAGACAGATTGGGAATATGATGACGTGATACTCGCTTTATTGGAATCCGATAACTCCTCTGCACTTCCAAGAGAAATCACTGGGATGTTTGATAGAAGGGTAATACAAACAGCCGCTGTAAACCGTTTAAAACCAACAGTAAGAATGCTGTTGGTGCCACCCACAAAGTGTGATGGTGCTTTGCTTTTTTTTTAAAAGTAAGGTTACACTCGGAAGATACACTCGGAAGATAAATAGTTTTTCTTCCTACACAAATCCTTTTCTGATGAATTACGAGCCATTTCCTTTCTTTTGACGTGTGCCCCCCGGTTATGCCGGACCAGGGTCATACAATTTCACTTTCAATTGGAAATCGTCGTGGGACGGTGAGCTGAACATTCATCCCTTTCAATTGAAACACATTATCTTCTTTTGAGAGCCACTTCTTCGTCAGCTGCAGCAAACCAATCTTCAAACAAACATTTTCGACTAAGCTTTTCATTCATCGGTGTTTATTTTAGCCTTCATTGTCAAACTAGTATGAAGCAGGACAATAGAAATTCATGCAATACGTGCGGATTCATATTTATTTCTTAAAAATTATTTCATTATTTTTAAGACTAGAAACAGTGCCATCAGATAGAATAATTGTAGTACCGAAAACAATAATCAACCATTTTATGAAATGATCAATGAAATTGATGATATATAAGTTGCTTTCACGTGATTTCTTTTGTGTTTACAATTCCTGTGCAAATGCAACAAATGCAACAACTTCAGCGATTTCAGTAAGTCACCACTGTGTCAAACAGAAACGCGCTTGCAAGCTCGGGTAGCTTTTTGTCGAGCAAAGTTACAGCAATGCGTGTATCGTCAAATGACAATACATCTAGCAACACTGGCACGCATGTTTCGTTGTGTTCACCAGCTACTGCGTGGGTGATGGGAAGAAATCAAATCAATTTCAACGAAGGTGATTAACGATCGTTCAAATGAAATTTTAGCTTAGTAGCAAATGAATTAAAGCTTACTCACGTTTGAAACGAAGTAAATTGGGAGTAAATCTATTAACTAACTAATTGAAGTGGAGTGAAATGAATACGCAAGTGATTCATTTTCATTTTAATGCTTCGACGATGTAGGACCCTGTACCGGACTACGAAAAGACCCTGTACAGGTTAGTCATTCATGGCCATGAAACACACACACACACACACACACACACACGCGCGCGCGCGCGCGCACGCACACACAGTACCCGCTTGGAGAAACAGATGAGAATGTGACAAACGAGAGACTATTATATATACGCTCACAGCTGTTTTCGCGAGAAGGATGAAAAAAATAGTTTGGGACTCCTACAATGCAAATCCAAAGCGGTTAGGTTCAAAAGTTGCGAAATCGTTTATTTTTGCCGGTTGTTGAGCCTGAATTCGTTACCTGCACTAGGGATATTTATTTTATTATCATACAGGTTTGGACAGAAGGGTCTTACATTATTACGAAATTTTGTCCACGCGTATGGTTCATGGATATATGATTTTTTTTTAAATCCGGGGTTGCCAGTTTTCCTGGAAAGCTCCAATTGAACTTTTCCGATTTTCCCGAGCATCACTTACTTCAATAATTCATAGCTCAAGAATGTTTCATCGTAGAAAAAAAATCCACAGCGAAGGAAAATTGCTTGGAAAAGCCAGAAACCCCATTCATGAAAAATTTCGAAAAAAAAAATATTTTCTTGTTTATTAATTTATAAGCTTACATTGGGTAGATAACGACTTAAGCACCCCGAGACCCTATTCCAAGCACGGGGTTAACGTTAACCTACAACGCTCATTTTTTGCTGTATGGTGCTTCAATAGATGGAGCACCATACTGCAAAAAATGAGCGTTGTAGGTTAACGTTAACCCCATGCTTGGAATAGGGTCTCGGGGTGCTTAAGTCGTTACCTACCCTTGGTGAAATTTTGGCAATGGATTTTTTTTTTTGTTTTTGAGTAATGCTCGAAAAAGTATGGGCTCGTCGCTCGTCTTCATCCAAAAATGAAAAAGTTCCTATAACTATCGTCTTCTTATTTGCTCGCACGTTTCTCAGATGGTTGCTCGGTTTCATTCCCATTCGATAGGTGACCGCTAGGTAGCTCGTTTTTTAAATTAGTTTGTTTTTTAAGGCTCAACTGCAAATCTTTTAAGGGGCCGATGGTTAATTAATTGGAGCTTGAACAATAGCCAACGGCGTATTATTGCTTCTAGCAGCTTGATTATCAAAGACTTACATTATCATGAACATTCGTGACTTTTGAAGGGGGAGGGGTGGGTATTGGCAATGGGATGTGGGGCAGCATTTGCTTCCATATTGGCATGGAATCCTGAATCCAATCCAAATTTAATTATATATTATATACAAATGTGTTTCCTTTACAATGATTATACTCTTTCTTGTCCGAAGCTACAATTTGGTTTGTGTCTATACTTCAAAATTTTCGCTACCTAGTAGCTATCTTTAACAGTATAAACAAGCCACATACTTACCATTAAAGCATACTTTTGGTACTTATAAGCAAATTGGAAGACGACTCTTTTCGGATATTTTTATTATTTTTGTATAAAAACGAGTGACGAGCCCATAGAAGGCCATCCCTTATTTTGAAAAAATCAAGAATTCCACCTTTTAAAATGATTGCCTTGGCTAGAAAACAAACATACTTAAATTTGAAGACTGTACGTTGACGTTAAGTGCTCCCCCAACGGACCTGAAGAAATTGTAGTACGGGTGACTACCCACGCGGTGGCAAGCACTCAAAAACAAAACCATCGCCAACATTTCACCAATGTAAGCTTATAAATTAATATCAAAATTTATCAAAATTTTTCATGATTGAAAATAAGTTTGCCGGCTTTTCCAAGCAATTTGCCTTCAGTGTCGAAAATTTTATAGCCATAGTGTTCACATATTCATGAGCCCTACGCGTGGACAAAGTTTCGTAATTATCTGAGACCATTCGGTCCAAACCTGTACGATTATAAAACAAAACATTTTTGTAGGCAAACGAGTGAAACACCCAAAGTTTTTAGAGCATTATTCAAAAACAAAAAAAGACCCACCCCTCAAATTTCACCAATGAACTAATAAACGAGAAAAAAATTTTTTTTTAACTTTTTCATGACTCAGAAAATAGTCTTTTTGGGTTTCCACACACAAAATTCTTCTCTGAGGAAAATTTTGTTGATTTTTTTTTTAAATTATGTTTTTCACACATTTTTGAAAAAAAAATTATTATAGTTTGAAGAAAAATAATTTGTGCTACGATGATTCGTTCTTGAGTTATGAATTTTCGAAGTTAATGATGTTCAGGAAAATCGGTTAATTCAATTGGTGTTTGCCAGAAAAACTGGCAACCCTGAATGTTTTAATATTGTTTTTTGTTCATATATTCATAAACCCTACGTGTGGACAAAGTTTCGTAACAATCCAAGACCCTTCGGCTCATTCTGTACGATAATAGAAAACTCCCCACTAGCTTCTGAAAATTCAAAGATCTTGTATTATCCTCAATGAACTTCCAGAATGCCTTATGACCAAGTTAAAAGATCTACAGCTTTCGACATCAATTCGAGACTGATTCCTACCTTGAAAGAGATTAATGGCAGAATCAACAACGGCCGGCTTCTCAGTATCGACCGTTTCACTACAGCGTCAACCATCTTCAAGCTTTACTTGGCCAGATTTCGTTGTCTGGGTCAGCAGCGTCATGGAATATTTTTGAGAATGAGCATGAGCTTGATTTACCACCCGAAATTGTTACTCTATTAATGCGAGACTAGTTTTAATTGCACAGCGAACCAACATATGATGCTTCGGACTAACATACACCCTCACTGTGTAGAAACTGTTACAGATGACTAATACTGGCGTCGGCCTTGCCCAAATTGTTTGTTTATGTATATTCCAGTAGCGTAAAGAGGAACCTTTTTTCGTGTATGCAGGTCAAATAAAGAAAGAGTGGGAATATGATGACGTGATACTCGTTTTATTGGAAGCCGATAACTCCTCTGGACTTCCATGATAAATCACTGGGATGTTGGATAAAAGGGTGTATTTGGCACCATGGATCGTTTTGTAAACGGTTTACGGAATTCGCGCTACGTTTAGTAAATTATTTAAACATAAGAACGATATCCGAGTAGGACCGGTTTGTCCCAATAATACAAATAGCCGTTGTTAACCGTTCTAAACCAACTGTAAGGATGCTATTGTGCATGAGTATGGAGCATGAGCATGAAAATACTGACCACTCGAGGTCTGCCACTTCGTGATTGATTAAAGTCAGCTGAAGTAAACAGAGAAACAACACAATGTCACTTGAGAGAAGTGAATCATTCTCTTTGGAATTACAGGATCCTATGTATAGATCAATCAAGGCTGGGAAGGAATGTTAGTTTGATACCTGTTGCTACAAAAGGCCGTATATACTAGTGCACTCCCACGAGTATCTCCAGTTCCTCGAATGTACGATACTTAGAAGGTCTTGCTCCACTTGGTTTAAACACCTAGCTCGCTGCACTCCTCTGCATCTTGTACCGGTCGGATTCGAAGCAAACACCATTTTTGCGAGTTTGTTGTCCAATAATTCTTACAACATGTCGCGTTCATTGCCCTTCCAGCTTTAGCCCAGAGAGCCCGTAGAGAACTACGGTCTTATCAGCGTTTTGTACATGGTACACTTTGTACGGGGGTGAAGTTTAGCAGACCTTCAGGCCTTCTGAGTCCATAGCAAGCACGACTTCCGGTAATAGTGCCTCTCTGAATTTCTCTGCTGCAGTTGAGAGCCGACGTCACCAATGATCGGATTGTACACAAACTCGTCCACCACTTCGAACGCATCTCCGTCGATTGTCACAATTCTATCGAATTCGGTTCCTCCAGTCAACAGATACCTAGTCTTCCACGTATTCACATTCAACCCAACCTGTTCCGCTTCACGTTTCAGCTTTGTGAACTGATCAGATACCACCTGGAACGTTCTGCCGACAATGTCCTCGTCGTCAGCGAAGGAGATGAACTGACCGGATTGATGGAAAACCGTACCCCTATTGTTAAAGTCCGCACGTTTCATAACACCTTCTAGCACAATGTTGATCAGCAGGCAGGAAAAACCATCGCGTTGTCAAAGTCCTTTGTGTGTTTCAAACGAGTCCGATAACGCACCCGATATCTTCACGTAACACTGTATACCATCCAGCGTAGCCTTGATCATTCTGGTCAGTTTCCCGGGAAAAACGTTCTCGTCTATAATTTTCCATAGCTTTTCACGATAAACAGTATCCGTATGCGACCTTGAAGTCGATGAATAGGTGGTGTGTACGGACTTGATATTCGCGACACTTTTGTAGGATCTGCCGCAACGTGACGATTTGGTCAGTTGTCGATCGACAGTTCACAAAACCGGCTTGATAACTTCCCACAAATCTGCTTGCTAGCAGCGATAGACGACGGAAGATAATCCTGGGCGGCACTTTTGTAGGGCGCATAGAAAATAGTGATCGCTCGATAGTTCTCACATTCTAACTTGTTACCCTTTTTGTATATTGGGCATTCTTCTTCTTATTTAGTATTTCAAGCTTTTTGCTATCACAACTCGCTTATTGCTTAATCTCAACTTAGTGTTCTGAATGCATTTCCACAGTTATTAATTGAGAGCCTTCGATGCCAGTTACCATTTTTGCATTAGTATGATTGTGTGGCAAGCGCAATCCTACCCTATGCCCAGGAAGTCGAGAAATTTTCCTTAACGAAAAATTCCTAGACCAGATCGGGAATCTCCAGCGTGGTGTTGCTTTCTAGCTGCGCCTTTACGGACTGAGTTAAGGGAGGATCCATATATTGGGCATATAACTCCCTATTTCCACTTCTCCGGAAGCTGCTTTGTATCTCAGATCCTAACTATCAGTCGATGCAGACAAGTCGACCACTTATCCGGGTCCATTTTTATAAGTTCCGCTCCGATGCCATCCCTCCCAACTGCCATCCCTCCCAACTGGCCTCCCAACTGCCTTGTTATTCTTAAGCTGTTTTATGGCATCCCTAACTTCACTTATCGTCCGCTATACTGATGAAAAATGACAAAGTATCTGCTGTATGTAGTATTCGTTTAAATATTTGATTTATAACAAACATACTTACTTTAAACGTCGTTTAAAACTAAAATGGTTAATTTATTGTTTTAATAAAATATTTGTATGAGCGCACATTTCTTAGCAGCCATATTTCTGCCTCTGCCTTGGTTTTTGTAGTGTATGTTTAAACATGTTTATTTGTAAAAAAGAGTATCAACGAATTATTCTCTTTGCAGATAACTGGAAAAACATCACAACTTGGAAGACGATTTAGAAAATAAGCTGCCATTATGACTGCCTCTCCGCAATAGTTCTTCCCGAGTCCTGTATCCAACCACATGCCCGATGCCAACTTCTGCAAAGTCCGATTCATGCTTTCCAACACGCCGTTCAGCTGGCGGAATATGGTGCGTTAAAAACAATAAAACAAGATTCTCAGTTTAATAAAGCATGAAGTTTGATTTCAAACAAATGGTTTTATTGTATTAGTTCTTCGATGTTTATTATTTCAACAAATGCGTTTAGTTGATTTAACAAAACATTTTGTTTTGAGCAATAAAACACGATGTTCAATTCTATAAAACATGAATAAACTTAAAGTTTTTGTTGAATTAGTTCATCAGTTTTATAAGTCCATATTTAAACCAAAATTTTAGTTGCATTGATTCCCATTTTGAATTGGTATAACTACGTATTTTTTGCGTGAAGGGCGGATTTTAAATTGATCATGTGTGATCGACCTTATTTGGACCTATCGTATTGTGCATTCATATCTTTACTAAAATTGTGCCACAATCGCTTAGCCAGCAATACTAGTGTCATATTTGCAACAATAAAATCAATAAATACAATAAAATACTAATTACTAGTAATACATAAATAAATAAAATCAATTAGTAATTAATAGTAACTGGTCATGCAAATGTTGCAAGTTAATGCATTTTCTATACGAATTAGCGATGCTGATGGTGGCTGGCTTTTACCAAAGACTAACTCTAAGACCAGTAGGTCCCGAACAAATACGATTTTTTCTTGACTCAGTCAGTACTAGCACATCGGTCCCAAGCTCGGTCCCAAGCTTAATAATGCGCCCCTAATAATGAACTCACACGAGCACACTCTCCAAATATTCTGTCAAAATAACACAGCTAATCAAAACAAAGGCGCAAATATGTATAGCAAGGTGCTGGCTTCAAGGTATACTTTGGACCAAGGTTCTACACCAAGTTCTACAGCAGTGCTCCAATTTCAAATCGCTAGTTGCATATTGATTGTTGGTTATAATTAGGGGTGCTATTACATGTATGGGGTACACACTAAAAAATATGGAAACTACATGCCACGCAATTTGAAAACATCGCACAATTTTGGTCGCCATAATGGTTTTCTGCAGTATGTTTATGTTTTATTAAGATAAGTCTTTATGTTTTATTAAGTTAAAAGCTGTATAGTTAAAAAGATCAATTTTCCTGTTTTGCTCTGTGGAAACAATGTAAGAAGGAAATAGATCATAGTTGGCATAGTTTGGCAAACAACAGCGTCTTGCTAGTGTGCAACAAATAGCCGATTTCAGAATGTGCACTTCGGGTTACTGCCGTAGGAAGCAAAAACCCGCATTAATCCACCGATGGTGAGACTGAACCCTTCTTACATTTCATCAGAATTACGAACTCAAATGTGGCCAATGTTGTACTGAATACATATTTTCATCAGAAACTTCAGGAAGATCCAAGAATATTCGATCTGTCATACATTCAGTTTTTAGAATGAACTATTTGTCAATCCTGGACGGATTGTTCATCGATGTGATTAAAATATTACCATTATTAATCTTTAATGACCTGTTTATGTTATTTATATAGAAGAGGAAATTACATATATATTAGAAAATTCATACAATTAGTCCATAGAATGCATTATTAGACAATCCTAAGTATCAATTTTGATTATCGATATAGATTCAAGATGCTTAATAAGTACATATTCGTTGAAAATAGTAAATGGAGACTTTGTGTAATTTTCGAATATACTCGTTGCAGTTCAAAACCAGACCACTCGAGCCAATCGATGCTGCTCTAATTCTATACAGTCGCATAGTGTGGCTAGTCCGCTGTATGTGCTATACAACGCAACAGATGCGACACAATAGAATGCAAGCGGCATCGATTGGTGTGATTGGTCTTGTTCGGTTTTGCACTGCAACGAGTATATTTTCATCTCACAATTATGTGCTCTCAGGTATTGTTTTGGTCATATCTCCATGAAGGGTTATCCAATCATAATGAAATTTTGACCAGTTATTTGGAGATATCATAGCTTTGATTGGCATCAACAAAACTAAAATCGGTACACAAATAGTTCAGTATGTAATCGGAGACTAAACTGTTTGATTACTATTATAATAGGCCTTCAAGTACTGTTTCGTTCTTATCTTCGTAACGAAATGTCCAAATGAAAAAAAAATCAATAGCGTTCTATGGGAATGTTGTAGCTTCCATTTGTCGTCAACAGAACTGAAATCGGTTCACAGATGGCTGAGAAACCGATGTGACATTATTTGTAACGCACACACACACACACACACACACACACACACACACACACACACACACACACACACACACACACACACACACACACACACACACACACACACACACACACACACACAGACATGTGCTCAGTTCGTCGAGCTGAGTCGAATGGTATATGACACTCGGCCCTGTGGGCCTCGGATAAAAGTCGAGTTTTCAAGCGATCTTAATACCCTTCTATTGATGTAAGAAGGGTAAAAAACAATACAACTGAAGCGAAAATGATGCGTAGAAGCAAAGAGTGGCTTTTTCAGTTTACATGAATGGTCGTGTAATCTTAAATGGCAATGTTGAGCAACCAATATAATTTCTGAAGGTCGTGTAATATTATGTTATTTTGATGGTCTCATGTTATTATTCATAACCGATACTTGCAATACCTTTAATAAAACATAAAAATACAGCAGAAAACCATTATGGCGACCGAAATTGTACGATGTTTTGAAATTGAGTGGCATGTAGTTTCCATATTTTTTTAGTGTGTGGAATTCGATCATAAACGTTTGGAAAGTTACTCGTGAGGAATAACTTATTAATATGAAGTTAATTATATAGCTCTCGACAACGCTATTATTTTTTTATTTTGGGATAAATCAATTATCTCGCCCAACCCAGCAGGAACACCTACGTGTGTGAGAACGATTGGCTTTACGAAAACCATTTCATGCATTGCACAATAAGGTGTAATGATCGCATTCCACCAGATGACAAGCAATATTAATGTTTCATACAATATCCGAAACAATTGTTCTATGCACAAAAGGGAACGTCCATTAATTACGTTACGCAAAAATTGACTTTTTATAACCTTCCCTCCCCCCCCTTGTCACGTTTTTTGTATGGACCATCAATTTTTTTTTTGTATGGATCGTCACGTTTTCCTAAGCCTCCCACCCCCTTTACTGCGTGACGTAATTAATGGACCTTCCCAAATCCATGTTTACAAAACGAACGAAAGCTAATTTAGAAAAATAAATTCGTAGTGTATGGTAGAATTTTTGTTTGGAATCGTAGAGCAGATCTAATTATAAAAAAACTCGCAATATGAGAATTGAACCAGGTATCTTTGGAAAATGAAACGCTAGAACAGTTCTTCCGAATTTTCAAAATTTTCTTTTGAAGATTGAAATTGTTTTTGTTGTGGTGATGTAGACTACTGAGTCCAATAATTCGATCTATAGTAGTTAACCCGACAAAGAATTTTCGTGAGAGGTTTAATCTTCCCTCAACGATGAGCAGCTCATTTCAATTTAAAACTTTGAATTCGCTAACATGTCTCGTTGAAATGTTTGCCATCGTTGAAATATGATCTGTTCCGATCCCAAGTAAACAAAAACCAATAAATGAATTATCAGTCAGAGCTAACTCAGCGAGCAATTTTACAAAACAATTTTGCTGTAAAATTTTATATTGAATGTAAAATTTCCTCATTTACCGATGTTTTTCTGGATTTATGTGAATACATAGTAATATTGAGAATTCTTCTATTTCTATTTTCATGCTCTTTCCCAGATTCAACCTCAAACACCAAGCAAAGTATATTGTCTGAATAGTTATTAAAAAAAACTCATAATGAAAAACTAGTCATAAAACTAGTCATAAAATTCAACACTTTTTCCAGCTTTCTTCTGTACTACCAATGCTCGGTAACCTGTAACGGACCTCACATAATCCAGGACACGAACCATAAGTGACCGCTGTGCACCTCAGACATTTTTCTTCCAATAAGACTGCATCTGTCATGATGAGAGCAAACTTGACAATCTCCAAAATTCCTCACAGACGCAAGTGACGTATAAGCAATGGCAGTCTCTTAAAAATAAAATTCCTTTCCATACCAGTTCTGTGCGAACCGAAAAGTTTTTAAAAAATCCCCAGTTTTGGATACGATTTTCTCACTCAAACAGCCACTAAAATGTTTCGGAAGGTGTAGTTCACATCCGCAGCTATGGCATTCCTGTGTCCAGTTCGAATTAGACGTGGAAAGAAGAAAAAACGTAAGTAGAATTTGAGACTCCTGCGTGCCTTTGCCATCCGCCCTGGCGACGGTGGTGATTTCAATGAAGAAGAAAAAAAAAGTGAGAAGATCACCAAAGAGACAAACATCAGCAGCAGGAGAGGCAGTGAAAGAATTCCATTCAATAGCAGGTCACTGACATAATTACCTGTTGATATGCTATATGCTACATTTCTGCGACACACAGGGGAATAGAAATAGAAATGGGATTTTCGATACCTGATAATTGTGTCACAACTACGTGGAATAGATGGGGTGAAATCCTGTTAATCAGGAACAGGACAGTTTTCGGTGTAGTGATTTCAGTTTAGTGGAAATATCAATGCCAAGAATGAGAAAATTGCAGTGAAAACAATATCTGATGTTTGGGATGTTAAAATTCAATGAAAGGTCACGATTTAATAACTCGTTCTGGTCAGTGCTGTAAGATGTTGCTTTATCTGACGCAGAAAATATATAAGAATATCAGATACAAACCGATTCTCGATTGAAAAGTGCCTCGGTCATGTAAGAATATTGATGAATAATAAATTTATTAATGATCATATAATATCCACTATAGTGCAATAATTTGGAAATCAGCAACATCCTTTCATGTATACATGGAAGATCGAAGCTTTATCCCATTGGAAAAAAATTATAGTATCCATGCATATCTGAATTAGATTTTTGTCCTTTAATATAGACTCAATAGGTAACTCGTTTCTTTCAAAACACTAGTATTAATAAGCAGGTTCCTTGCTGTTACCATCGTTCAAGTCACTAAAAGTAACTTATTTTGTTTGACGAATTTTAATACCATTTACAATTTTTTGAGCTAATCAAGGGCAGGACCTAATGTTAATTCTGTGAACTGCGACCTGATCTGCACAAAATAATGTTTTTTTTTTTTAATTTTATCATTTTGTTCATTTGAAGCACGATAAAACTAAACATATCATCCTTTTCATTCGGAGTAAACTCATTTACAGTAGCGTATATTATTACATCCGTGGGTATCTTCAATAATGCTACACTGAGATTCATTTTTGATTATTGGGAATCTATCATCTATCTTCTATATATATAAAAATGGATTTTCTGTCTGTCTGTCTGTCTGTCTGTCTGTCTGTCTGTCTGTCTGTCTGTCTGTCTGTCTGTCTGTCTGTCTGTCTGTCTGTCTGTCTGTCTGTCTGTCTGTCTGTCTGTCTGTCTGTCTGTCTGTCTGTCTGTCTGTCTGTCTGTCTGTCTGTCTGTCTGTCTGTCTGTCTGTCTGTCTGTCTGTCTGTCTGTCTGTCTGTCTGTCTGTCTGTCTGTCTGCTCTGTCTGTCTGTCTGTCTGTCTGTCTGTCTGTCTGTCTGTCTGTCTGTCTGTCTGTCTGTCTGTCTGTCTGTCTGTCTGTCTGTCTGTCTGTCTGTCTGTCTGTCTGTCTGTCTGTCTGTCTGTCTGTCTGTCTGTCTGTCTGTCTGTCTGTCTGTCTGTCTGTCTGTCTGTCTGTCTGTCTGTCTGTCTGTCTGTCTGTCTGTCTGTCTGTCTGTCTGTCTGTCTGT